>SJYT01035215.1:214319-234568 GCA_006410635.1 Cephalophus harveyi | reverse complement strand
GCGGCCGCTCTGGCCCGTCTGCAGGCTGCACGTCTGGAGGTTCCCAGCCCCGCGGCTGTCCCCTCGCCTCACGCCCGGCGGGGTCGGGAGTCAGTACTCGCTGGGGTTCTCTGCCCTGAGGTAGGATTCCTGTGTGCAGACCCCCCCCTACCTCTTCTTTTCTGGATGTCACAGCCCCCAGGGCTTCTCCTGGGGAATAGCTGAGTTGTGACATAATGTAGACACACGTCCCCCGCCGGGAGTGCTGACAGCTGCCACTCTGCACCAGCTCAGCCAGCAGACTCTTGGCATCGCTTGAAAGAGTCTCCGGGCGCCCCCCCCCACCCCCGCCCCCAGGCTCGCCTGCCTGCCCAGCCCCTCCCGGGGAGCCTAGGGCGCTGTAGGGTGAGCCACCTACGAGCTGATGGTGGGACTTCACTGGGTGCCTGTCACGGAGCACACCTCACACGATGTGCCCACCTGTCACTTCCTTCCTAACCCAGTCTTGCCAGTACCTGTGCTTGGCAGGATGGGCTTAGATGTCTCCCAGAGGCCCCTGATTCAGAGAAGAGAGCCTGGCAAAGCAGGTGGCTGGAAGGCACTGGCCCTAGTCTGCAGGAAAGGCCACCTTGGGGTGAGGGGCTCCTGGGGCAGAGACGTGGCATGGAGCCGTGAGGGGAGGAAGGCAGGTCTGGGTTGGAGGAAACCTTCCAGCCGTGGGAACTGCCCAGCGGTGGCCTGGACTCTTCCTCCTCAGTGTGGGGCATGGCCCTTCTGACCTCACTGGGGATGTGGGACCCTAAGGAATGAAAGCAGATGGGATTCTCATAGGATTGTGGTGGTGAGCTCCCCATCACAGGAGGGCATCCAAGCTGGCAGGGCTGCTTACCATCAGGAAGATGGCAGAGGTTGTTCTCACCAAGAGTTCAAAAGTTGTGTTAAGATAGTTTTCCATCACTATATTCCAACCCTGTAACTCCAGGCATCTAGGATCCTGAGACTCAGCCGCCTATGACATGAGGCACAAACAGCTGTGGGTGGAGGCCAGATATTTGGCATGGAAGGCGGCGGCGGGGAAGCAGGGGAGAGAGGCGCTGGGAACGCAGAGAAGTGTTGGCAGCCTGTGCCCTAGGACTGAGGGCTTTGCTGCCTCCCCACCCCGAATGGCCTCAGCTCTGGTGCTGGACTAGCCTTCGAGGCCTGGGGTGTGAGCCCACAGCCCGCCCATTCTGCATCCTGTGGTCAAGCTTTATCAGAGCATCACTGGCCCCAATTGAAAGGAATCCTTTATAGCCGTAGCCTCCAGCTTGGAGGTCCTGGGAGCAGCGGGCAGTTTAGACCACAGAACTTCAAGCCTTCTTCCGCACCTCCTTACCCACGGAAAATTTGAGTCAACAAACATGCAAGACAGAGACACAAATAAAAAATAATGAGGGTTAGCATTTATTGAGTGTTCACCCTGGGCCAGATACCGCCCTGAGGCCTTTCCTTGTATTAACCCATTCCAGCCTCCCTGGGATGAGGTACTGTTGTTATTACTAATCCATTTTACAGATGTGGAGCCTGAGGCTTAAGGTCCACTCAGCCATTGGGTGGCAGAGGTGGAATTCAAGCCCGGTGGTTTGCCTCCCAAGTCTGTGTCCTTCCCTGCTCTCACTGCCGCTCTGCAAGTGGGATGGGTTGGGGAGACAGCAGACACAGAGAGGAATTGGGGAGGAGGGTGGGGCCTTGGGGTCTCTGAGGCCTTGAGAAGGTCTGCGGCCCAGGAGAAGCAGACCAGCTGATTTACAGGGGCCTGTTCCCTAGAACTGCCCCCAGGCCTTCAGATGAGGTGTCAGGCATGCAAGGGCGGTCCCCTGCCTTGTTGAGCCTTCCAGACCCAGAGACAGGCTTTTCTAGGGTGGGAGCCAGTTCCCCTGATTCTTCTGGAAGGCGGGAATCTCAGGCTGCTGGGGCTGTGAGGGTCAGCCTTGAGCCGAGCTGTTCTGTGGCCAGCATCCTCGGGGCACCCCTGCTCCCGAGGTGGAGCCGCCGTCTGGAGGGTCACCTGGAGCTTCCAGGGCTGTGGGCTGGGGGTCTCCATAGCTGTGTATCTGTGTGTGAGGGCAGGGTCTTCCATCGGTCCACCTCCGTCACCATCTGACCCGCCAAAGGAAAAGGCAGAAAGGAGGAGAGGACTTTCTGGGGCCAGGGAGTGTCATCGCTGGACAGCCCAGACTGACCTGCCTTGTTCCATTGATACTTTCTAGCAACCTCTCCCACCCGGAGCCCTTTGCCCCTCACTGGGGTACACAGCCATCCTCACTGGGTACTTCCTTTGTTCCAGGTACTGCTGTGAGGACACGGACTGTAATGCCATACTTCACTTAATCGCCACAACTGTGGCAGCAGGCTGTTAGCCTCACTCCTATTTTACAGATGGAGAAACTGAGGCTCAGAGAAGGCAAATCCCTTCTCCACACAACTGACAAGCGATTCAAATCAAGGCCTGTCTGACCCCCTACCCCTCACTAAGCTCCTGATTCCCACCCCTACCAAGAGGGCTGGGGACACACCTCCCCCAAGCCCCCAGACTCCTGGGTTGGGCCAGGAGTCCCAGAGCCCCAGCCCAACGCCCCCCCATTCCCTAGCTGGGCTGGCTTCAGTGGGCCTTAGCCCAGCCTTTGGATTCTGACTGAGGGCCAAGAAGAAAAACAATGGGAGAGAAAGGAGCGGAAACCCTCTGGAGGTACAGGGTGGGGTAGAGAAGCTGGGATGGCAGGGATTTTGGACACAGTGGGTCCCCGGGTCCACGGGGCAGGGGCAACGGTGGGGGTCGGCGTGCCCAGACCATGCTTCCTGTGTGTGTGTGAGGGTTCTGGCCAGACCCTGCATGGGGAGAGCGAGGAGGGAAGGAAGGACCCGTGCCAGTCCCATCCTGTGGTCTGAGGAGCAAGCTGCTCGTTGAGCCCGGACGGCAGCTCCTCTGCCTCTGGACAGGCTGAGCACGTGGGAGGAAAGGGAGGTGGGCTCAGGCTGCTGGACCCCTGGCCGATCCAGCTTTCCCCTGCTCACAAGGTGGACTTCCAGTAGCCCCTCCTGGCCCCTCCTCGCCAAACCCTGGGATGCTGCCCTTTGGCATCCCTTATGTTACCTTGGGGGAAAGCCCAGGTCAGCCTGAACCCAGGTGCCCCTTTTTTTTTTCTTTAATTTAATTTATTTGACTGTGTCAGGTCTTAGTTGAGACATGCAAGCCTTTTAGGTGAGGCATGTAAACCCTTAGTTGCAGCATGTGGGATCCAGTTCCCTGACCAGGGATCAAACTCTGGCCTCCTGCGTTGGGAGAGCAATGTCTTAGCCACTGGACCCCTAGGGGAATCCCAGAAACCAGGGCCCTTCTGCCACTGCTTGTCAGGTTTCCAGTGCCCTGACCACGTGCTCTGTGTCCACCCTGGTCCCCAGGACTGGGTCTGTCTGAGCCTCGGCGCTCAGGATAGGAGATTGGTTCTCAAAGTGGTCTCGGAGCACTGTGACCCTGCAGCCTCAACCACTCAGGGCCCTGACCTTGACCCCCAGGATGGCAGAGTTCAGCCCTGGCCCAGGAGTCAGTCCCATCTGCGACTCTGTTCTGTCTGGTCGGCCGCCCCCAGCGGCTGGTCTGAGTGATGCTGCGGCTCTGTCTCCATCATCTCACCTGGGGGTGTCCCTGTCTTGCCCCCTCTCCCAATAGCCCCTGGCCTCAGTGCAGTTGCGTCTCTCTCCCCTGGGAGCTGCTTCCAGCCCTGGAGGAGCGGCTCTCACCATTCACATCTGCGGGGAAGGAGACACGGATGCTCAGGGCGTTGGGGGACCCGCTCGCCTCCTTGTTCTGCCCCCAGGGGTCCAGCTCCCTCTGTTTCCTTCCTCTGAGCTGAGGTTTGGGATGAAGGGCTTTGACCACACTCGCAATCCACCCACACTCTTGGGGGGTTGGTGCCGGGTACGTGGAGTGAACCCTGGTGATGCTGTTAACGGCTTCTGGCGCTTCAGCTCACTCGCTTCCTGCTTCTGGCATCAGTTTTCCCCTGAGGAATGGGGATGGGCTTGAGAGGTTGACGAGGCCCCTCCAGTTCTTGCTGCAGTGAAGCCCACCTCTCACCCTTGTGTCCAGGGTCCCCAATCCACCCCCACTCCCCAGGTCACAGGGCACCCCGTGATCAGTCCCCCGGCTGTGACCTTCTCTGGCCCATGTGGGCCTGGTCCCCAACAGAGAGGGAGGGTCTTCCTGCCTCACCCGCTCCCTCTCTCTGCAAGGCCAAGTGGCAGGAATTTGTGAGGGAGCAAATCCTCCAGACAAGACAAACCAGGCCAGTCCACAAACAGGCGACCAAAACAACAAGGCGAGATTACGAAACCCAGATTCAGGGAAAGAGGCCACTCAGAGCCTCTCTCCAGGACAGGGGGCGGTGAAATTGGGCCAGGCCTGTGGGTCAGAGCCGGCCTGGCCCGGACTATTTTTGTACTGTCTGGGGGGTAGGGGCTGATGAAATCCCAGCTGCGTTTCACCAAAACACTTTCCCCTTAAGCCCAGGGCTCCATGTGGCGCAAATTCATTGTCACTTAACTCATCACTCAGGGCTCCGAGCCGCACCCCTCCCCCCTCCCAAGAAAGCAAAACCACACAGTCTCTGGCCCGAGGGGGAGGTGGGCGTGAGGGGCTGCGACGCGCAGACTGGCTGTCTTGACCTGAGCTGCCCCTGGCAGGCGGCCGGCCCCTCCATCTTCGTGCCTCCTTCCCTCAAAGGCAGGCTGCATGGCAGGGCAGGCCCCCCGACGAGGGACTGGGGGGCGCGGAGGTGGGAGCCTGGGGTCACTGACATCTCCTTTGCCCCACGCACCGGGTGCTGGAAACAGGAAACTGATGAGCCCTGTAGATCTGTGGGCAGGAACCCCTATTCCCCTGCCGGGGCGGGCGTCACCCCGTGGCGGGCGTCACCCCGTGGCGGTGTCCCGTGCAGTTGCGTCTGTGCCAGCCACACAGGAGATTGCAATCTGCTTTATCTCCTTGTTGCTTTGCATGTTTTGTTGACTGGTACCTGGTGTTCTGCACCTCAGGGCAAGAGGAGAATCAGACCGGATGGGAAGGGCTTTCTGGAGGGGAGGTGCCTCCAGTCTTTTATCAGACACTGCGGACATCGACCTCTGCTTTCGCACACTGCCCTGACCCCTTGGCTTCCTGAGCTGGTGGCCACGGCCACGGGTGCGTGTGGCCCTCCCTAGCCCTTCCCCACCCCTGCATTCGCCGATCCCGCGAGCCCTTATTTGAGCTGACACCATTCTGGCTTTTCTCAGGAGGAATTTCAGCTGGGACGGAGCAGGCCCCCACCTGCCATCTTACTGCATTCCGGGGGGCCTCCCTCTCTCTCTTCCTAGACGGTGGGCCTCTCAGGGCAGAGTCAGGGGTGATCTACCCCAGATCCCCAGTGCCCAGCCTGGGGCTTGGCCCAGAACCCAGTAAGCACATGCTTGTTGAATGAATTAATACATTTCTCAAGTCACATCAAAGTGCTATTTGTATTATCTTTAGGCCAGATTAATCCAGAGCCTGGGCTCTCCAGATAAATATTGACAATCTGGCTTTTGTGTATCCTGCAGTCGGGGACAGAGGTCCCTTTCTTTTTTAATTTGACTTTATTTTTTTCTATTTTCCTTTTATTGGAGTATACTTTCAAGCTTGTGTAAGTTTCTGCTGGACAACCACATGAATCAGCTATATGTGTACATATACCCCCGTCCCCTCCAGCCTCTCTCCCACCCACCGCCCCCATTCCACCCCAGAGCTCCCTTTCTGATTTGGGCAGGAAGGAAAAAACTCCAGTCCTTAGAAGGAGGTGGCCCCTGAACTCTTCTCTGGCCACCTTGGGGATGCCCGTGACCCCCTTTGCTCCGGTAACCTCTCTGCTGGTTTCTGATCCCCAGACCAAGGGGGCCGCAGGGTGGAGCTGGAGAATTTCGCTTTCCTGGGCAGGGTCAGGCAGTTCCTGAAGCAGCGGAGTTGTTTGGGTGCAAACATTTCCCTGTATTGTCCAGCTTCAGAAGGCAGCCAAAAGTCTAGGCGGGAAGGAGGGAGCTATAGCAGGATTTTCCTCACTTCTGCCCCTAAGAAGACAGGAGCCTCAGAAGCTCACAGGTGGGGGTTGGGAGGTCCTCTCAGGCACTGGAGGATGCAGAGGAACAAGGAGACAGAGCAGGGGGCTATGCTGGGCAGGACAGGGAGGCAGGTGGGTTGGTCTTTGATTCGTGTCCAGCCAAACGATGAGACTGTACCTGCCCCAGAGGATGCTGGGAGATGCAGTCACTCCCTTGCAGGCTGGCTTTTCCAGATTAGCTGTGGTTTTGTCTTCGATGCAGCAGATGGCCGACCTCCCCTCTCAGCTAAGCTTGCCCCCTCCTGCAGCTTCTGTTCTTTGACCTCTTTTCTGGGGTCGGTGGCTCTGGAGTTGGGGCCTTCTGGAGGTGGGGCCTTCTGGAGGTGGAGACAGGGATGCCCATGCAGTATGTTATTTAGGTCTCAAAAATGCCCCAGTTACAGATGGGGAAGCTGGGGTTCAGCTAGTAGCTGGGAGGGGGAGACCCCAGAGCCTCGTGCCACTGCAAGGTCCCAGTGCCGCACCACCTGCCCCTACAGACTTCCAGGGTCCCTGCTCTCTCTGTCTTGGGGTCTTTTAATAAGAAAGTCCCCCTCTCCCCATCCCCAGCTTCTGCTTTTCCTCCCAGGAATTCCAGAAAGAAGTTCCTCTGTGTCACGATAGCAGTGGGAAATGTCGCTTTGCATTTTGGGTGGTTCCCAAGTGATGATCCACAGAATGTTCTTTTGGGAGAGAAAAAAAGGTTCTGGACCCAATAAGCTGGAGGGACACTGGATTTGACAAGTCAGACAGACTTCTCTCTTGTGGGACTTCTCAGAACCTTTGTCTATTTTGATCTATTAAGAAGGGGCTTCCCAGGTGGCTCAGTGGTAAAGAATTCAGCTGTCAGTGCAGGAGATGCAAGAGATGCGGTTTGATTCCTGGGTTGGGAAGATCCCCTGGAGGAGGAAATGGCAACTCATTCCAGTATTCTTGCCTGGAAAGTTCCATGAACAGAGGAGCCTGGCAGGCTGCAGTCCATGAAGTCACAAAGAGTCGGACATGACTAAGCGAGTACACGCATACACCAGTATGCAGTGTTTCCCACGCTTATTTGATATTAGTGCCTTTTTCCTCCATGAAATCTTTCCTAGGACAAGCGGGACATAGTCTTCGTCATGCAGATTTTGAGGATATCTCTGGGCTTCTTGGTCTTCCCTTGTGGTTCAGACAGTAAGGAATCTGCCTGCCATGCTGGATACCCAGGTTCAATCCTTGGGTCAGGAAGATCCCCTGGAGAAGACACCCAGCAGAGACGGTGGCTGTGGCTAAGGATGCTTCTGTTTTCATGTTGAGTGGGAAATGGTCAGTTTTGGAGGAAGCTGGCCATGGAGGTTGTCTGGTGTCAAGCAAGTGGAGATCTGGTCCCATGAATCACCTGCTCTTCCTTGGTGCTGAATGGAGAAGAGCTGGCAGGTGGACAGAAGAAGGAGGTAGGGACAGACCTTGTTTGTCTCGCTAATTTATTCTGAAAATATGAGTCATGACTCGGTCAACTGTGACCAAGTTTGGGCAAGACCCAGGCAGTTGGGAAGCTGGGAGGATTTCACTCATCCAGTTGGTGTGAAGTTCTGGAAAGGGCAATCCCAACTTCAGCAGATATCTGTCTCCAAGACCAGATTTGGGAACAAGTTACCAAGGATCAGAAGGTACTGGGTTCTTACCAAGTATCTCCCTGTCCCGTCCTGACAGCTGGAGTCCCTAGACTCCATGGGCAGGCTCAACTCTGCCACAAATTCTGGGGCCAGACCTGACCTCAGTTAGGGCATTTCAGAAGGAGCCAAGTTCAGTGTCCAACCTGATGTCTTAGTTCTAATAACAGAGGCTCAGCTTTGCTCCCAGGGCCCCTCTTATCAATTCTTCCTTGGCATGAGAGCTTTGGACCCCAGCTGTATGCTGAGGACCTTCTTGCCTGCCGATGGATGTTCCCAGCTCTGCCCTCCTGCTTGGTTTCCAGGTCCTAGGTTCCTGATGCTGAGTCCCATGGACCTGCTGGACCCCTTCTTCCCATCAACTCTGGCTCCCCTTTGCATCTCCCAAGTCCCGGGCCCCAGGGCCTCTGGATGGGCTTTCTGCTGGTCATGTTGTTTCAGAGCCCGCTCTATCTCAGAGGGAGTCCAGCCACTCGGTCCTCCCTTCTTCCAGTCTGCAGTTCTCTCGGACACCAGCTGGGCAAAAAGGAATCATTCTACTCAAGCCTGGAGATAAGACCAGGCCTCTTGAAACTCACTCCACTCCCTTGTTCATTCATCTGATTATGTATCATTTCAATCAACATTTGTGGACTTAAGCAAGGTCACACTCTGAAGTCAGCAGTGCTCAAGCTCGAGTGGGCAGTGTAGGCCTATGGGACTTATTAAAAAAAAAAAACCAGGCTGTTGGTTTCATAGATTTGAGGTGGGGCCCAGGTATTTGTATTTCTAACAAGTTTCCAGGTGATGTCGATGCTATGAGCCTGGGGACCACGGCGAGGACAGGTCGAGCCGTAGTCAGCCCACTTGTGGACTAGTTTATCAAGCCATTGAAACCAGAAGCTTGCCCAGGAGGGGTCTGGATGGAGTGAGGCTGTGGGCCTGAGAGGGGAGACGAAGCAAAAGACAGACAGAGGCCCATAAAGCTGGTTGGGGGCACAGAGGACAAGTCTGTCTCTTTCCTTGGCTGGGCCGGGCCTCGGAGCTCAGGGTCTGAGGACAGAGGGAGTCAGGCAGGCCTAGGAAGTCTGGGCCCCTGCTGAGCAGAGGCTGGGATTCGGCCCTGGCCCAGTGCACCTGACCTGCGGCTCTGGGAACAATGGCTGGCCCGGCACTGCCTGGCCTGCTGCCTGGCACATCTCTGTTTTCCTTCCCAGCTCCCATCTCCCCGACCTCTCCTCGCTTGCTCTCTCTCCGGCGGGCCCATCCTGTCCGCTGGAGCCTGGACAGCACATTCCTTCGTGCTGATCTTTTCCCGGCGGCTGCAAGCGCACGTTCTCACAGAGAGGCGAGGAGAGTGGCCAGGGACTGGGGTGAGGCAGAAGGGGGCTCAGGCGGGCCTCCCTGGGGCCCTGATTCCCACATTCAGAGTCAGGAGGCATCTGGTGGGGAGAAAGGGGTCCCCCCAGGACCCAGCCAGCCCGGGGAACTTGGACTCCTTCCTCCCCAACCTTGTGTATCCTGTTATTAGATGAGGACCAGACATTGGGAGCCCCATGCATAGCCACCCTCCGTCGAGAGTGGCCCTGATCCAGCTGGCCCCGGGTATGGTCTGTTCCCCCTGGAGGAAGGTTCAGTGTACGGGGGAATCGTCCCTTCTGGAACAGGGCCTCCCCCAGGGCAGGCCACCATTCCTGCAAGTCCTGTATTACCTCCCCCTTCTCCATACCTTCTCCATAAGCGATCCCCACCATTCAGAAGGATCTGCTGTCCAGCTCTGCAGCAGAGGAGGTGGGGGCTCACGTCCTGGCCTCCCTGGAGTCTTTCCTGGGCTGTTTATGCCACCCCAGTCCTCTGCCTTGGGACCAGGTGCAAGGTTCACTTTTGGGGTCAGGGTCAAGATCAAGGTTTAATTTGGGCTTGAGATTAAATCCCCCAAAGTTCAATCTGGGCTGGGCTCAGGTGTCAGCCTGTATTTCAGGTTGGAGTCCAGTCTGAGAGTGGAGTTGGGGTTTGATTGGATGCCAGGCTCAGTCTGGGGTCATGGCTAGGCTTAGCCTAGGGTGGGTATTGGGGTCACTCTGAGTTTGGGGTCAAGGCTTGGACTGGCATCAGACTGGGCCCTCAGTGTGACAGCTGGACCCGGGTATGGAGTTGACTGAGGCAGGTACGTGTTAAGGGTGACCCCTGGCCCATCCCCACCATCTCTCTCCCCACACTGCCCACCCGCTGCAGAGCTGTTTCCTGACTCCTGGAACCTCTTAAAGGGTCCAGAAGCAGAATGAAGGCTAGAACCCAGCTTGGTGGCTAGGGAGGGCATCCAGTCTGGCTCTTTTTATTTTTTTTTTTAGCAAAATGCACCCCAATGCCCGGGCTGGACCCGAGGACACAGAGGGTATTGCACAGCCCCTCGGGCCTCTCTGGGCCTCGGTTTCCCTGTCTCAGAGGCTCAGTGTTGGGGAGCTGAGCTCCAGAAGTTGGACACCTTGGGCAGCTATGTCAAGAGAATTAGAGGGAGGAGAGCAGGCCAGGGACGGGGGAACCACTTCAAAAGCTCTGGCCTAGAGCGGGGCAGGGAGGGGGGCTGCCCTGGGCAGGAGAGGAAAGAGGGGTGGGGAAGGACAGTTCTTCCTGGGACCCCACTGGGCGAGGGTCTGTGCAGTGCAGGAGGCATCTAGGGCCCCTTAGTGGCCAATGGTGCCACCTCCGTAGTCAGATGGCCTCTTCTGGGGACATGGAGCCTCCCAGACAACAAATTTGGCTTAAATGTTAGGGCTCGGGTGGGGTCAGTAAGGGGTCCCAGTGCTGCTGCTGACCCCCGATGCCCTGACACCTGCCCAGTAGATGATCCCTGCTCTGCTCATCAGCAGGGCCCCCCACTACCCCCACAAGCTCTCTGGGCCCAGGAGGGCAGGTCAGAAGACTGGGGCTGCCCTCGGCCTCTGGTCCTTCTCTTGCCTTTTCAGCTCGGCCCCCTAATCTGGCCTCCTTCCGTCGAAGCCGCAGACACAAAAGAGCAGCCCCGATTGACGTCAGGCGAAGCGTTCACAGGGCCTCTGTCTCTCCCAGAGATTTGGCTCCGGTGCCCGGTGTGGATGTCTGCGGTTTTTAAAAGGTGAAAATGGCCCCTAGCCCTGCTTCTGCGTCTCCACCGAAACCTGGCAGGGGATGGGCGGTCTGGGGGAGGATGGGCTCCGGGGTCCTGGTCCTACACCAGCGGGGGTTGGACTGGTGAGCCCCTTCCCCTCTCTGAGGTCCCCTCTCCCAGCCCCCAGCCCTCTCCCCTGTCTCCCACTCACGTGCAGACCCGGGCATCCCATGCTCCCCTGTGGGCCCCAGCAACTCCTGCCGCCTGGCCTCACTGCCCCTTCTCCTTGCCCCCAGCTCCTCTCCACACCAAGGCACTGATCCTTCCCATGCCGAGGCCCCACTGCCCAGTGTTCCTGGGCGCTACCTGGCTCATGGATCTCTGGGTGCCTGACACCCCCTACACCAGCCCCAAGACTGGACATAGTAGGTGCTCAGTGAGACTTTGCTGGCTCGGGTTGGATGAATTCCTCCTGAAACCTCCGCCTTTTCTCATACTTTACCCCAATTTGATGTGGATATTTGAACCACTGATTTCTGGAAACCATTCCATGCCCCAACCAAGGGCTGCTGGGAGGAGCTGGAGAAACCAGATGGCTGTTGTGCCCTCGGTCAACTTGACCCAGTTCAGCTCAGGGGCGGCCCCTCTGTGCAGAGGGCTCTGAAGGCCAGGCTCCCTCATGACCTGCACACAGTCAGCAGGCCAGTCCTGCCTCCTGATGCCAGCCCTGGGCACCACAACCCCCCTCTTAACATCGAGGGGCCCACAGTCCTGGACGTATGAGGAGAGAAGAAAGACTCAGCCTCTAATTCTTGCTCAGAGCCTTCTTGACTTCTGGTGCAGCCTCAAGGCCACGGACAGCTGTATGATGACTCCTTCCACGGGCCAATGGCCCCAGCTCCGTGGTCAACCTGACCATGACCCTGCCTTACTTAATCCCCTTGTTCTCCTGTCATTTATGGAATATCATCCAAGCAGCCGACGCCAGCCTCCCACACCCATACTTTCTATTCCCTGTCCATTCATTGCCCCTCTGGCCCATGCCAGGACTCTTCATGTCTCTGAGGCTTTATCTGGTCCCTCCTCAGGCCTCACGTCCCAGCTAAGACAGGAATCACCTGTACCCCCTGCCCTCCCCGGGCGCCCCACTAGAACTGGAGGGCTCCTCAGTGTGGTCAGGATTTGGGAGCCCAGGGCTGGTCCTCAGAGCAAAGTGGAGTCACTATGTGATCCCATTGAAGCCAGCATCCTTTGCCCCCCTTGTATTCATTTGTGAGACCACTGAGGCCTGGAGAGGGGAAGTGACCATCCCAAGGTCACACGGGAGGCACAGCTCACCTGATTCTTCTTTGCAACTTTCCTTTGGCTGATCTATTGCTGTCTCCACCTGGGATCACCTGAATGGGCTTCACAGAGAACCCAACTGTTGGGGAAAGCACCTCTTCCAGGAGGCCTTCCCACAATTTCCCAACCTTCCAAGCCTAGGACCCTGCCTGCTGCCTGGCGTGATACCCAGGAGCATCCTCATCAGAATCCCACCTTCACCACTGTTGCCCTCTGACCATGGGCAAGGCTTTGTCTTTTTTTTTTTTTCTTTTCTGAAACCCCAGTTGACCTCATTATAGAACCAAGATATTGAACTTGCTGATCTTTGAGGCTCTGCTGTTGAAGCTAGGGGTTGATCCAGTGCGCTGGGCCCAGGGTCTCAGTGGCCTCTTGCTGTCGGGACGAAGTGTGTCAGGAAAGAATTCGGAGTGGGAGGAGGCAGTCCTGGGTGAGAACGTGCATTCACCTCTCAGACACTGTGTGGTCTCAAGCAAATTCCACTCTGGGCCCTTGTTTCCGAAGAAACGAGGAAACCTGCCAGGCTTGGCTTCCTGCAGGGGTGATTAAGTGTGACCAGGGCTTTGAAGGTGTTTGCTGAATCAAAGGGCCGGGCTCAGGTGCTTGAGCAGGCTCCCCCGGCCCGCAGCGCTCCTCCCGGGGGGCCCAGCTCAAAGAGACTGGGCGGATGAGCCCCACGTGGCGGGCTGCCGAGGGAACGTGGCAGGTGTCTGGACGCTGCGTCCCCGGGCGACTTGTGCGGGCAGCCTTCCCGGCAGCTCATGCTCTGTTCCCAGCTGGTCCCACTGCTGGGCAGCTCCCTCCTCCCCACCACCACCCCCGCCCATGGATGGGAGGAGTGGGGGGCGGGGGAGCCACCTGGCACCGGCCCAGGTTGGCCGGCCTCCTACCCCATGTTTTGTTCGCAGAGTTTGGAATGTCCTGGGACGAGGAGCCGGGCTCCCTGGGGAGACATGGGTGCCATCTCCTTGATCTCATCGCTGGACAGGTTTCTCGCTCATTCCAGCCTGGGACTCGGCAGGCTCCCAGTCCCAGCTGTTGCCAGTCCTGCTCTGTCTGAGTCTGTCCCAGCGCTGGCAGCCAGGAGCCGTGTGGCTGGGAGCTGGGGGGCTCCCCAGAAGGATCGGGGAGCGGTTCTCCCAGGCTGTCTGCCGTGGGCCCTGGGCATGCCTTGAACGGGCTCTCTGCAACCCTTTCCAGCTGCTTTTCTTGACAGACTTCTTTGCCTGTGATCCCCTGATCCTGGGGGGTCTATTTGAAATGAGGTTCTCAGGACTTAAGGGACTTGGGAAGGGGCAGAGTGGGTCCAACTGCTTTGATTTCTGGTTCCCTTGGTACAGGCTGTGCAGAGTGAAAAGATGTGTGTGTGTGTGTGCGCGCGCATGCATGTGTGAATTCGCACGTGCACGGAGTCTTTTGGAATTCCTAGTTTTACGTATCCCTAGACTTGATTCATTGCAGGAAGAGGTTGGGGGAAGGGCTAGGGAGGTCAGGGGTCTAGTTCAGGAAGGAGTCCGTCCTTTTCTGGACAGCAGATGCCTCTGGGTGGCTGGACACTCTGCACCCCGACTTGGGCCCACGTGCTCAGGCTGGATCCACCTGGCTGGAAAGAGGAACAAGTGCAGCAGATCCTGTTGTCGGAAATGTGCAAACGTGCGTGTGTGTGTTCATTCACATGCACACCCAGGTCAGAAAGGAGATTCATCATTACTTAGCCACGGGACACTCCTGGTGTGCGGAGTTCACACCTGGCTGGGTTGTGGGCAAGAGGAATCCTCACTGGAGGTACAGAGCCCCGGAGGGACCCCTGCGGTCTGTCCTCAGCTTGGGCAATTCCTGGCCTGACGTAGGTCAGCACCCGCCCCAGGCTCGGGTAAATGCTCTTCTTTCCACATCATTAATGAGGAGACTAAATAAGTCAGTGCCTCTGGCAGGCCCCTGAGCCCCCCAAGCAGCCTGGCTGAAGCTATTAATATTTCCCGTGTTTATGACCCCCCTGGCCCTGCCGACGGGCTCCTCTCTCTTAGCCGTTGGAATGAATTTTGTGAATCAGAAGGGGGCGGGGGTGGGGGGGGCAGCCTGTTGAAATCCAAGACCATGACATCTCCACTCCCTCCTGCGGCGGGTCTCACTCACTAATTCTATAAAACAGTCACCGTGTCCAGCCCAGCCCGGGGCCGCCTGCCTGGCCAGGACTGCCTCATACCTCTGCTATGCTCTCTCCCTCCCCCCTGGGGTGGTGGTGGCGGGCTGGCCCGGGGCCCCGATGATTCAGGCCCCCTGACACCTTACACTGATGTCAGTGGGAACTGAGACCTCAGGCCCTGCGACCTTCTGGCCTGTTGCCTGGGCCCGCGCCCTGCACGGGGCTCGGCCCCTGCCAGTGCCTCTCGTGACCTTCCCATGGACCAGGACTGGCCAGGAGAGGGAGTCCAGGCCAGACAGCCTCTCCCTCACGCTGTCCCTTTTCTGAAAGCTGCCCGCCCTGGCGCCGGGCCGTCCCCCAGCCTCCTCGGGTTTCGAGGACTGTTCTAAAATTAATATGGGGGAATTCGGGGAATTTGCAAGCGAGTTCCCAGAGAACTGTGGCTGCCCTGGGGGCAAGGGTCCCTGCTTCTTCCCACCCTCCCCTAATTCTCCTTTCTGATTGCCTATATGGGCAGATCCCCGTGGGAGCAAGCTCACTCCCTGGAGGGTGGGGTAGATTGCCTGTGGTCTGTATCTCGGAGCAGGGTTATCCCCCTCCACACCCCCACCAGAGAGAAGTCCTTCATCCAACATACTCTTAAGTTATTTGAAATATGATTTACAAATATTTTCTCCCATTCTATGAGTCGTCTTTTCACTTTCTTGATAGTAATTTTTGAGCCACAGAAGTTATTAGTTATGGTGAAGTCCAATTTATCTATTTTTTTCCCTTGTGCTTTTGGTGTTATATCCAAGAAACCATTGCCAAAATCAAGGTCATGAAGATTTATCTCTATGTTTTCTTCTGTGAGTCTGATAGTTTTAGCTCTTACATTTAGGTCTTCAATCTATTTTGAGTGAATTTTTATATATGGTGTGAGGTAGGGGGTCCAACTTTATTCTTTTGCTGTGGCTCTCCAGTTGTTCCAGCACTTTTTGTTCAAAAGACTGTTCTTTCCCCCACTGAATGAAGTCTTGGCATCCTTGTCAAAAATCAATTAACCATCAACGTAATGATTTATTGCTCAGTTCTGTTGCACCGGTCTCTGTGTCTGTCTTCATGGCAGTACTACAAGGTCTCGATTACTGAAATCAGGAAGTGTGTGTCTTCTGACTTTCTCTTCTTTTTTAAGATTGTTTTGACTATTTGAGATTCATCGCATTTCCATTTGGATTTAGGAAGAGTTTTTCCATTTGTGCAGAAAAACACCATCGGGATTTTGAGAGGGCTTGCATTGAATCTATTTCTGGTAACTTTGTCATCTTAACAATATCAAGTCTTCCAATCCGTAAGCATGAGATGTCTCCTCATTTATTTAGATATTTAATTTCTTTCCATGATGTCGTGTAGCTTTGGGTGTACAAGTCTTGTTCTTCTTTTGTTAAATATATTTAAACATTTTATTCTTTTTCATGCTATTATAAATGGATTTTTTTAACTTAAAAAATTGTTAATTTTTGGTTGTGCTGGGTCTTCATCGCTGTGCTCGGGATTTCTGTAGTCGTGGCTCATGGGGGCTACTCTCTAGTTGCGATGCATGGTCTTCTTACTGTGGCAACTTCTCTTGCTGCAGAGCACAGGTTCAAGGGTGTGTGAGCTTCAGTACTTGCAGCATTCCAGCTCTAGAGCATGTGGGTTTCAGCAGTTGTGGCTCACGGGCTTAGTTGCCCCGCAGAAGTGGAATCTTCCCAGACCAGGAATCAAACCTGTGTCCACTGCACTGGGCAGGTGGACTCTTAACTACTGGACCATCAGAAAGGTCCTGAAATTGTTTTTTTCCAATTTCATTTTTTTCTCCCTCTCCACCGACCTTTTAATTTCATTTCTGAATCAGGTCATTTAAAATAGGATGTGACATAGAGTATCAGCCTAAGCATCGTTTACCACCCAACTTGTCGAGAACTTACTTATGTAAAATGTGAGATCTACCTGTGATTTTTAAGCCTAGGTCAGTGGCTCCCTAGTGCATGATCTAGGACCCACCAATGGGGCCCTGGCCTCTCAGGGGGCATTTCATCCTCATCCTATGTCTCCCTGCCTGTGGTCTCTCACTGCCCAGGCCAGCCTTCTCCCCACTGCCCGAATGATTCTTCTAAATCTGATGCTGATAGCCCTTGTGGGTCTTCTCTACTGAGATGTCCCAGGTGCTGGAAGCCATCAGATTCAAGGGAAGCTTGGGGATGCTACCAGATAGCTGTTCCTCCACTGTCTCCATCTCTACCTGCATCCTGTCCATCCTCCCTACTTCCCAGACACATCCTCCTCCTCCACCACAATTCCCTCCTTGCTGTTACCAAATCCCATAGATTTTACCTACTATGCTCTGTGTCCCTCTTCTTCATGGCCATCAAAGTTGGGCTCTATTCTGGCCTGTTCAAGTCTTTTCAGGTGGTGTAAGTGGTAAATCATTTCATCCTCATCCTATGTCTCCCTGCCTGTGGTCTCTCACTGCCCAGGCCAGCCTTCTCCCCACTGCCCGAATGATTCTTCTAAATCTGATGCTGATAGCCCTTGTGGGTCTTCTCTACTGAGATGTCCCAGGTGCTGGAAGCCATCAGATTCAAGGGAAGCTTGGGGATGCTACCAGATAGCTGTTCCTCCACTGTCTCCATCTCTACCTGCATCCTGTCCATCCTCCCTACTTCCCAGACACATCCTCCTCCTCCACCACAATTCCCTCCTTGCTGTTACCAAATCCCATAGATTTTACCTACTATGCTCTGTGTCCCTCTTCTTCATGGCCATCAAAGTTGGGCTCTATTCTGGCCTGTTCAAGTCTTTTCAGGTGGTGTAAGTGGTAAAGAACCCCCCCTGCCAATACAGGAGACATAAGAGACTTGGGTTTGATCCCTGGGTTGGGAAGATCCCCTTGAGGAGGGCATGGCAACCCACTCCAGCATTCTTGCTTGGAGAATTCCACGGACAGAGGAGCCTGGTGGGCTACAGTCCATGGGGTTGCAAAGAGTCGGACATAATGAGACAATTTAGCACACATGCACTGGCTTGTTCACAGGCATCAGAATGATCTTTCTTTCTTTTAAATTTATTCATTTATTTAGCTGCATGGGGTCTTAGTTGCATCATGCGGGATCTTTTAGCTGAGGCATGAGGGATCTAGCTCCCTGACCAGGGATCGAACGCAGGTCCCCTGCACTGGGAGAGAAGAGTCTTAGCCACTGGACCGCCAGGGAAGTCTCAGCCATCAGAATGATCTTTCTAAACATGTGGTGGGCGGTGGGGTGGGTGGTGCTGGAGCCAGCATCCTTTGCCCCTTCGGATTCATGAGACCACTGAGGCCTGGAGAGGAGGAAGGGACATCCTGAGGTCCCTTCTGCAGGAGGGCTCTGGGCTCTGGGTCACTAGGGGGGCTTTGCCTGGGTGCTCCTCACCCTCCCAACACCTCCCCCTCAGGACTCCGCCTGGCAGTCAGGCGCCTCCTTGCTCCCAAGGCTGAGTTTTGATCACCTCCACTTCCTCTCCTTGCCCTCACCCCTCCGTCTACTCCAATTTGGCTCCACTCTACTGCGGCGTGGAGACCAGGGGCCTCTTCACTCATTAATCTCAGGGTCTGAACAGCGGGATATAATCTCCGCCCCCCCTCCCCACCTCCTGGTTTCCTTCATCCTCAGCATCTCCCCAGGAGCGGGCCTGGCCCTGCGCCAGCCCCACCTCACAGCAGGCCCTGCTGGACTGTCCTCAGGCACTCTGCTTCTCCACGGCCATATGCCTCCCCTGCTTGACGGGACAGCTCTCAAAGGCAGGGATTCAGTGAGTCTTCTCAGAACCTAGCAACAGGTCTGGCTCAGGAAAGGCTTGATAAATGGTTTAGCATGGAGTTCTTTGAAAAATGCCTTCTTCTCTGCTTCCTCCTTGCCCAGAGATGAGATACGATTTGAAGGGCACAAGAGCAGCCTCCCGAGGGGAAGGGGAGTATGTGATTGGATTTGGGGTGAAGGTGTTTACATTACCATTAGCAGAGGTTCTAGGATCTTCTGGGAGTGGGGAGTAGCTATGTGGGACAAGCACCTGGAATCTTCCTTCCTCTGGACAGCAAGTGTTATGGTGCAGATGGCAAGGGGGCCCCCCACCCCGTGTCCCATGCTTCTCTTCTGCTCTAGGGTCCTCTCTTCCCTGGGCGGGGGTGGGGGGGTCCCACCTCTAGCCTTCTGGTCCTGTAGCACAGGAGCCTGGCTGCCCAGCCTTGCCTGCAAACCAGCACAGCAGCTCCAGGCCCGTGGCAACGGTGCAGCTGGGAGAAGCCGCCCGCCAGGGTCTGAGCTCTGAGCCCTGAGCCCTCACGCTTGGTTCCCATCTCCGCCCCCTGCACCTCCCGCCAGCGCCTAATCACTTCCATCTGCCCCTCTGACTCATGGGGCTCCAGCTGTCAAGGTTCTAAAAATTTCCAAATTCCTCCCCACCCTGTCCTTCCAGGCTGCTTCCCCAGCTCTGACCCCCTGGTGGCATCCCCATATACCCATCCAGCTGCTCACTCTGGCCACACCCAGCAGGGCAGCGGGTGGCAGAGAGGGGCTCTGTGAGGGGCTGAGCAGGAAGCATCTCTGGACCTCTCCCCCTCCACCCAGGGAAGGTCCTGACAGGGCAAAGAATATGAAAGTTGGGAAATCAGGGTCAAAGGAAGCATCAGGACAAACTGTCCATTTTACAGATAAGGTAAACTGAGGTCCAGAGCCAGTAGCAGAGCTGGGTGTAAATCCAGGCCTTGGGACCCTGCTCCAGGGCTCTCTTCCCTCTGCTGTCACTCTTCCTTTCCCCTTAGCTTTCCCTCTGGGCCTTGGGAAAGGAACTTCAGCCCTGGCCCCACCTTCTCCAGGGACCAGGGTTACTTGGTGACCAGGAGGGGCCTCTTCCCAGCTGGCTTGCTTCTCCTTCCTTCCCCCCAGGAGAGCTCCTGAAGAAGTGTTTGTACCTAAACAGTATTTCCAGGGTAACTTGCCTTCCAGGGGGTGGGGATGAGGAGGGTGGGGGAAGAACCCGTTCAGTGCTGACGGCCCCCACCCCCAATGACCCACAGCCACTCTGGGTTTAGAAAACTTGGGCCCTGGGAGACCATTTCACCCTTGATCTTGGATGGAGCCTCAGGATGACCGAGTGAAGCACTCATTCCTTCTCTATAGGGCATCCTGCATGGATGGGCAGAGTCCAGAAGTTCCTTAAGTCTAAAGAGGCAAAGAGGTAACCCTACAGTGACTAGTCCTGGGGCCCCCTTTTCCTTCTCCTGCTCCTCAGGGGACCCTCTCCCTGGCAGTGCCTGATTACACATCTCGCTTTGCCCCCCGACTTCTAAGATGAAATCCTATCCGCATGGCAGAACTTGCCAAGCTGTGTGTGGCAGTGCCTGTCCCCTTCTGCAGCCCTGACCTGGCCCTCTCCCCTGCCACGCCCGCCACACACCTGCTCTTGGATTGCCCCTCTACTCCCTGCAGCCAGGCCTCTTTATCTGGCTTCCTACTTCTTCAAGCCCAGCTTGAGGGTCATGCCTCCTCCTCCAGGCAGGCTTCCTTGGGCTGCCAGAGAGAGCTGACCACTGCCTCACAGGCTAGCTCACACCTGGAGATGACCCACAGCAGCTCGGGTCTCCGTGTGTATGATAACCTGGTTCTTAGCCTTCCGACTGCAAAGTCAAGCCAAGGAGGGGGTCCCTTTGCCTCGGAACTATGGCCTCAGAGCCCGAGCAGGGCCTGAGCGCGAATCCTTCCGCACCGGAACCGCCCCCACCTTTGCGGAGACGTCCACAGAGAGGCCCCAGACCTCGAGCTGTTCTGTCTTTGATTCACTGAGGTCCCGGATGGACAGGGACGTGGCAGGGTAGTCAGAGCCAGGCAGGCCGGAGCATAGAGGTACAACCTAGAGCG
>SJYT01035215.1:158857-214032 GCA_006410635.1 Cephalophus harveyi | reverse complement strand
CTGGTCGTAATTGCACTCTTTTCCCCTCCCTCCCCACCTCCCCTTGGGCCGGGCTGGCTTTGCCAAGCAGGTGGAACCCCAGCTGCCAGGGGGCAGGTCTCCGGGCGCCCCGGGTCCTGGTGATGCGGCCTCTTCCCAGGGTCTGGCCCGGAGCGAGGCGCTTCCCTGGGAGGCCCCGGGCCGCCCTCGCCCCTGGCATGCTGGGAATGCCGCCCCGCACTGACCGGCCCCCTCCGCCGGGGAGAGGCACTCCGGCCGGTGGACTTTTAAGGACTGAACGGGGAGCGAGCTGCGTCCCTGGCCTGGCCGAGCTATCCTCGGATCTGGCCCCGTCTTGGAGGGGCTTGGCCGGGTGCCCTGGTGGGGAGAGGTCTCGGCGCTCAGATCAGGAATGGACCGGGCTTGGAAGCCTGCCGGCTCTAGCTGGGCCTGTGTGTCTCCTTCGTCCCCGCTTTGGCAGTGCTGAGGGCCGGGAACCGCTGTCCCTGACTAGCAGGGGCTCCGGGCCTGGTTTGGACCTTCCACCTGAGCCGGGGCCTCTGGGTGCTTCTTAGGAGGCCTGGAGATGGGGAACAGGACTGTGCCTGGAGCCCCAGCTGCCATTTTCCCGTGCTGGGCCCTTACTTGACTTAGCCAGTGGCCCTCTGATTTTATCGTCACTCCCATTTCATAGATGAGAGAATTGAGGTTCAGACATATCAAGTATCTTGTCCAGCGCCTTCCGGCTGATCTATGGTGCAGCCGGGATTTAGACCCAGTCTTTGGGCTTTCGGTCTCAGGGGACAGAAGATGAAGAGGAGGAAGAGCAATAGCCCCACCCCCCCTTTCCATGTCCCCCGTGATCGTTCCTTCCTCGGGCAGTTTTGGGTGATTCCTCCCACCCTCGGGCTTCGCCCATGGATTCTGGGCCCCCATGCTGTGTCCCCTAGGCCCAGAGGCTGCGGCCCACCTGCTGTGATCCTTGGGGCCTTGCACCGGATCCTCCTGACAGGCCCAGTCTTTCCCCAGAGGCTGGGAATGGCCTCCCCTGGACCTCTTCCTTCCTGGGCTGGAATTGGGTCCCTGGCTCCCAGATGTGACCTTCAGGCCCTCCACTGCCCAGTCCTGCACTCTGGAGTTTGACATCCAGCCTCCTGCCTCGTCCCAGGGCTCCAGGAGGGAGGGCCATGTCTGGGTCCCCCTGGGTCCCTGGTGCCACCCCGTGTAGGGAGGCCTTGACCAGGTGCTCAGCTGGAGATTGGGGAGGGAATGGGCCTGAGGAAGCCCCGAGGTGCTGGGGATTCCAGCTCCTGCTGGAGGAGGCCCTTCCCCCACCGCGGTGACCTGAGCCGTCCCTCCCAAGGCCAGCCAGCTCTGGCCCCGCCCCGCCACTCTGCTTTGTCTCAGCCGCTTCCTGGAGGACCCTCGGCTGGACTCACATCCGTTGTTTCCCGTGTTTTGGCCACGTTGTCACCTGGGGTTACCTGAGGCCAACGGAGGGAAAGAAGTCCGGCGGATTTCAGGCCAACTGTGTGTTTGCCAGGAGTCTTTGCAAATGTTGCCTGCTGACTACCGGGACCCCCAAGGTAGGGATGATGGCCTTTGGAGAACACAGCAACACTCTGCCCTCCTCCCTTGCAAGCTGGTGGGTGGCGGGCGGTGAAAACGCCGCCTCGTCCTTCTCCGGGGCTCAACGGGGCTGTCCCCGAGCAGTCTTCATCCCTGACCTGGGCCTCAGAGCCCTGTGTGGGGGCAGAGACTAGAGTTCAAGCTTTGGGTCAGACCCACTGGAATCTATATCTTAGAGCCACCCTCACACGACTCCACCTTTCAGACCCTTCTTCAAAGTCACCTCGCCGGGAACCCTCCCCTCCCTGAGCAGTCCAGCCCAGCCCTCCTGCCCCAAGTTGGGAACTGTCTATATCTGTCCTTGGCACAGAGACTCCTCAAGGAAGCAGGAGACCCTGAGGGTGGTTGGGGACCTAGCAACCTCCTTCACCTCTCTTCTCTGGGTGGCCGTTGACCCCAATCCCACCCTTTCATGTCACCCCTGAGAGAGAGATGAGACCGGGGAATACTGGTCTGATGGGGAGGAAGTGCAACCCTGATCTGGGATGACGGTCTGATGAGCTCACAGCCCTCTCCTAGGATGTGGGTCTCACCGTGTGTGTGTGTGTGTGTGTGTGTGTGTGTTGTATACAGCCTTGACTTGGGAGGCTTATTTTTAGAGACAATTAGTCTTCTGAAATGATAGTCTGAGGGTGGAGGCATGGTCTTAGAAGGGGGCACGGGGGAGGAAGACCTGAAGTCGACTCAGGGAGAAAGACAGGAGGCAGCTGAGCGTGTCTGCTCCTTGACCATCCAGGAGCAAGCTTTGGGTTCTCAGCCAGGCGTGGGATCTGGGCAGTGGGGATGGAGTGGACCAGGCTCTGGGCCGGAGGAGTAGGTGTGGGGGTGGGTAGGGACTTGTGGACGGATACAGGGGCTGAGGGTTGGGGTGAGCAGCCTCGCTTGCCCCGGACTCCTGGCCCTTCTTCATTCCCTGGACACGGAGCAGGTGGCGGCCTTCCTTGAATGTCCCCGCCCCAGCCCCGCCGTCTGGGTTCCAGACGTGGCCTCGGCTTATGGGGCCACGTTCCCTCCCTGGCCAGCTTGGCAGCCACTTCAGACACGCTCGTGCCTGGATGCCCCCCGCCTCGCCGAGGACAGAGAACACAGTCTGCCTCCCCCAGCCCCAGCCGCCCCCGCCCTGCTAATCCCGAGCACACGGGCTGAGCCAAGAATGTCTTGCATACTCTGGCGGGCGGGCTAGCCACGAAGCCTCCTGGAGGGGCATGAATCACGGCCCCCGCCTGCCAAGTGCTCACTTGGGACGTGTTCGAGGCTGGCCGTGCCCAGAGCTGATGGGGAAAAGGGAGGGAAGGAGAGCTGGCAGCTGGGATGGGCAGACAGAGCAGTTTTGAGGGGAGAGATGTCTGCTGGACCCATCCCTGGTGGCAACACAGAAATTATGTTATAGGATTTAGGAGCCTGGACTTCTCGGAATTCCACGGGTCTGAAATGTGAGACCCGTGGAATGTCACATTGCCCCCCTCTGACAGCACGCTGATGCCAAGGCCCCGTCCTGCAGGTGGGATGCCGAGGCTCCAGGAGGGCAGAAGGCTCTGCCCCAGGTCACATGTGGAGTCCAGCATTGGGCTGGGCTGCACCGCGGCCCCCGCCTGCGGTCTGAGGCCCTTTCTAGTCCTATGGCAATGTCTGTTCCAGCTCCTCTCCCGGCACAACCTTGTGCTCCCGACTGATAGAGAGGAGAGAACATTGGGGACCTCCTTCTCCTCCAGCTCCCCCATCACTCTAAGCACGCAAGTCATCCCTCCCTTATCTGCAACAACTCCCGTGCCCAGCTGGACTTCCCCTCCCTTCTGTCTCCATCACGAAAGGAGCCTGCCTGAGGCCCAAGCTTGCTCCCACTGTCTGTACTTGCTCACGCCCTTGTCCCAAAACTGCCCACCAAGTGCTGAGTGTCCTCCGGCCAGAGACACTGGGCGATCACCCTGCTCTCCCGTGTCCGCAAATGCTCCCTAGCTCTTGGCACATCACCATGCCTAGTCTCTCCCTCATCTGAAAGGAAAGTGTCTCTGGGTGCCGCCCACCCTCACCTTCACCCCTGAGCTTTCTCCATCAATCCATCCATAGTCAAGTTTCTTTAGAGGGTTGTCTACACTTCCCATCCCCTCCATCCTCACTCCCCACCCTCTCCGGATCCCTCTCCAGTCCTCTACAGATGGAGAGGGGGATGCCGAAGCTCTCGTGGCTTATTGCTACTGCTCCCAACCATGCTGTCTGCCCTCAACTTCACCTGTCACAAACCCCTCCCCAGTCTGGTCCTTCCTGTCTCCCCCATTCCCTCCCTTGGGGCTCCTCCTTGAGTTGGTGATCAGCCTAGATCCCCTCCTCTGCTCACCGTCCTCTTCCCTGGGCCGGCAGTCTGATTATCAAGCACTGGGGTTGATGACTGTCCCCACTGTCCCCGGATCGGGTGGCCAGCTCCGTCTCCCCAGGGCTCCAGACCAGTACATCCAGAACCAAATTGATGGACCTACCTGGGTGAGCCACAAGCACTCACACTTGGCTGTCCGGGGTTCCCACCTGCCCTGCTCCTCACCAGGGCTCCCCCACTTTCCGTGAAGCTCCCCTCACCCCTACCTACCTGATTCCAGGTGGAGATGCGGGCGTCACCTGAGACTCCTCCCTCTCCCTCATCCCCACCCTTGGTGCCAGGGATCGACCAAAGCCAAGCCATGCGATCCCATGACTTGGTTCTCTCCCTGCTGTGGTCGCCTTCGTTCTGAGCTCATCTTATCTGGCTCGGACTATTGCAACATCCGCAGCATTCATCTCTGGCCCTCCAGCTGGCCTTCCACCGGGAGCCAGAGGGCGCGTCTTCCCACGCAAACCTGCCTCTGCCCCCCAGGGCTACGCCCTTCCCTGGCTCCCCACAGCCCCCCCACCCCACAGGGCCCTCTACGTCTAGGTTCTTGGCCACCCCTCCAGCCTGACCCAACACACCCAACCTTGTGTTCTATTCACCTCCAAAGACCCATCACCTCCAACCAGGCCGGACCGATTCTCCTTTCCAGTCTCTTACCTCCCATTTCTTCCCTTTCTCAACTGGCCGAATTGAAAGTCCCCTCGGGTAGGTTTCCAGTGGTCCGGCAGCCACTCCACTCACCACGCTGCACGCCATCCCTGCCTGGCTGTGTCCCCTGCTCCTGTGTGAACTCAGAGGGCAGGGCTGCGTCCCATCCTTTTGGTCCCTCCACGGCCTGGACTAGAGGGTGTGCTCACCACACACATACTAAACGAATGAATGAATGAGCCCAGCAAGGCCTCAGTCCTCTCCTTGGGGACCCTGCTGATCTGTTGCAATCCGAGGCCCCAGTTGCCCTTCTGGCTCTGAGTTCTTAGCACTCAGGTCTGAGTTCTGAGCATTTTTGCCACAGGCTGATGGCTGGTGTGTGGAGATTTATTCTCCTCTGAGATTTCTAATCCCACCGGAGAGGGGCAGAGTGGGGTGGGTGCCTGGGAAACCCGAGGGCTGGCGACAGTGGGAGGGAGGAGCAGGTGGGCTTATGCATGGGCTGGCACTTGGCTCTGACTCTGGGGGACCTTATCCTTGGAGGAGTTGGCTGGGGAGGGGGCAGGAGACCTGTCGCCTGCCCTTCTCCAGACCTGCCCTGGAAACCCAGGCTGAAAGACCAGTGGGTGGAGGAGCTAGTGAAGAACTGGAGTTTGTGCAACAGCCTTCAATATGTTTGCAATAACAGGGCAATGGAAAAAATGTTAATTTAATTTTGACAGTGCCCTGGGGATAGCGCTCATGGCTCAGAGCTCACTGACTGCCACCCTGTCCAGCCCTGCTCTGGAGACTCCAGGGAGGGAATGTGGCCGGTGAAGGGGGAGACAGTCGGGACTCCCCGTCCCAGGCTGTCCCCCTGCTCCTGGTCACTGTGTGGACCCCTCCCTCCGTGAAGCAGCCTGCTCAGGGTTTTGAGAGCCACGTGCCTTCAAGCCGAATGAAGGGGGCTCAGCAGGGAAGTGGAGACCAGCTGCTCTCTGCACGTGCCTTCCGGGGCTGGGCCTGGGGCTCTGATGAAGACCCCCAGCTGGAGAGGGCCAGCCTCTTCTGCCTTGAGCCTGAATCACCCAAACTCTGATGATCCCCGTGTCTGCCCCCAGAGACCCGTGGGGAGGGTACAGCGAGGGCCAGGGTCTCAGGAGACCTGGCTCTGGGAGCCAGCTCAGCTCTTTAGCAGCTGAGCGACCTTCTCAGTCACCTCCTCTCTCTGAGCCTCTGGGTCCTCACTAGGAATGTGCTGGTGCCTGAGTGCCTGGCTTCAGGCAGGGCAGGGGACCTTTGGGTGGAACTACCAGGGCTCTGACCCCTCTTTCTGACACTTAGAGCGTGAGGGTCTGGGATGCTCGCCCCCAGATCTCAGGGCTGTTGATCTCCTTGCACGTTGGTTTCTGTGTGTCTCTCCATGTGCCACGTTTGGAGGGGGCGTGGGGGCAGCAGCGGGGTCAGGAACACGGCCCCTCAGCTTCTTCCGGGGCTCTCGGGTGATGGGGGCTGAGTCCCCCCGATTGCTGCCATAGCAGTGTCACAGGTGCATTGATTTAGGATCTCCAGAAGGCAGACCTTGAGACAAGGTGTTGGCTGTGGGTCTTTTATTTGGGAGAACGCCCCAGGAACCACAGGTAAGGTGGTGGGAGGACAGGCAGGGAAGGGAGAAAGGCCAACATGAGCAGGCAGCCCAGGGCTCCATTCCCCCAGGGCATCCAGCACTGCCCAACAGAACACTCTGTGTGCTGGGGATGTTCTAAATCTTTCCTGACCGGTATGGCAGCTACCGGCCGCATGTGAGGTACCGGGTGACTAGTGCAAAAACTCACGGAATGTATTTCCACTGGCTCAGATGGTGAAGCATCTGCCTGCAACGCAGGAGCCCCGGTTTCGATCCCTGCATTGGGAAGACCCCCTGGAGAAGGAAATGGCAACCCACTCCAGTGTTCTTGCCTGGAGAATCCCATGGAGACGCGGGCTACAGTCCATGGGATCACAGAGTTGGACACGACTGAGTGAACAGGAATTGTAGGCATTCCTGGGGAGGCTGGGATACTTACCCGCTCTTAGGGGGCATCAATCCCTACAGCTCTTGGCAACACCCAGCCCAACCAGTTTTCTGGTGTCAGAGAGCCCTCAGGCAAAGAAGGAGAAAGACAGAGGCAGTAGCTTGAAGCCATCTCCATACCAGAAACACGCCAGCTGCCGGTAAACTCAGGTGGGCTGAGGGGTCTAGGTAGGGCGCCCACGGACACATCTCATGGACAGATTGCTGACAACCCAGGACGCTGTGGCCTCTGACCCACCCCTTCCTTTCAGCCTTGGGGAGTCTGCTGGGCAGGGAAGAGGGCAGGTCCTTTTCCTCTGGGATCTGCTCCATCTGAGGGGCCCTCAGCAGGGCTGACGGGGCTCATAGCCATGGCTGAGTCAAGGAAAGCAGCTTTCTGCTCCTGCCATGGCCGTATTCTCCCCAGGGTGACCCATGGACCGTGTACCCCATGAGCCAATCCTTAAAGTCGATCTCTCTCTGTTCTATTGGTCTTATTTCTCTGGGGAACCCTGACTGATACATTACCTAAAAGTTCATCTATTAAGCAAGCATCTTTGTGCTTTTTTAAAATTAAAATTTAAAAATACTTTGGCTGTGCTGGGTCTTTGTTGCTGTGCACGGGCTTTCCTCTAGTTGCGGTGAGTGGGGGCCACTTTCTAGCTGTGTGGCGCGTGAGCTTCTCATGGTGGTGGCTTCTCTTGTTGCCGAGCACAGGCTCTAGGGCGCATGGGCTTCAGTAGCTGTGGGTCTCCGGCTTCCCTGACTGATACATTACCTAAAAGTTCATCTATTAAGCAAGCATCTTTGTGCTTTTTTAAAATTAAAATTTAAAAATACCTTGGCTGTGCTGGGTCTTTGTTGCTGTGCACGGGCTTTCCTCTAGTTGCAGTGAGTGGGGCCACTGTCTAGCTGTGTGGCGCGTGAGCTTCTCGTGGTGGTGGCTTCTCTTGTTGCCGAGCACAGGCTCTAGGGCGCATGGGCTTCAGTTGCTGTGGCTCTCCGGCCCTAGAGCGCAGGCACACAGTCTTAGTTGCTCCAAGGCATGAGGCATCTTCCTGGAGCAGGGATCGAACCCGTGTCCCTTGCATTGGCAGGGGGATTTGTAATCACTGGACCACCAGCGAAGTCCAAAGCAAGGCATCTTTGTATTCCTAAATATGTATCCAGCATCTGCTCTGGGCTAGACCAGTGATGGGCCCTCCAGAACCGGATGTGAAGAGGTCCCCTCCTGGCACTTCTCTTCCGTGGGTGTAGATGTAAATGTCACCTCTTCAGAGGAGCCCTCAGACCTTTGGAAAACTGATCCATCCACCCCAGTATTATTCTGTTTCAATGCCTTCAAATCTTGTTTTAAAGTTATTTTACTAATATTCCTTTTTGGGGAAGAAGGATCTGTTTCTGTTTACTTAATAGAAGATCCAAGCGCCAGGAGGGACTTAGCATCCAGTAGACAACAAATTTTTATTGAATAAACACACGAATGAATGTATGGGAAATGCCATTTCTTGTTGCCAAGGCCCTCATACCCAGTGAGCAGTTGGTAGTGGCAGATGGGGGTTCAGGGTCCCAGGCATCTCTAGGACCCATGGTGGAGGATCAGGGGAGCTGTGTGTCATGGTGAGCCCAAGGAAGTCTTCATATGTGGCCCAAACTCCAATGTGGATTTCACACATGGACTTCCCACGTGGCCTGAACTCCCACCTACACAGCAGCCTGTTGGTCGACTGTCTCTCTTTTTAAATTAGTTTATTAAAAATATTTTTTAAAAAGCTCAGCTTTATTAAGGTCTAATCAACACACAATAAACTGCATCCATTTCAAGTCGCATGGGTGTGTGTGCGTGCTCAGTCACTTCAAGTCATGTCCAGCTCTTTCTGCCAGGTTCCTGCCTGCCAGGCTCCTCTGTCCATGGGATTCTCCAGGCAAGAACACTGGAGTGGGTTGCCGGGCCCTCCTCCCGGGGATCTTCCCTATCCAGGGATCGAATCTCCTGCTTCGCCAGGCAGGTTCTTTACCACTCAGCCATCAGGGAAGCCCATTGCTGAGTATATCAATAATTAATTCCCTTTCCTTGCTGAGTAGAATGCCACTGGGTACGCCATTTGTTTATCTGCTCACTTGTTGATGAACATCAGGGGAATTTCCAGATTTTGACTAGTTTGAATAAATAATATGTTCTAAACATAGGTGTACAATCCTTTTTGTGAACACGTGTTTCCATTTCTCTTGGAAATCTGCTTAGAAGTGGGATCACTGGGCCATATGGTAAGAGTATGTTCAAGTTTTTAAAAATTTTATTTTTAATTGGAGAATAATTGCTTTACAATGTTGTGTTGGTTTCTGCCATACATCAACATGAATCTGTTCAAACTGCCAAACTTTTCCAAAGCAACGGCACCATTTTACTTTCTCATCTGTAACAGATGAAAGGAAGCTCTAAATACTCACTGACATTTGGTATTAGCAAGTCTTTTAAAAATTTTCTTTTTCATTGTGGTATAATTTGCCTACAGTGAAATGACGCAGTCTTAAGTGTATCATTCAATCAGTTTTGACAAAGGCATATCAAAACTCAGAACATTCCCATCACCTGTGAAACTTGTTGTGCTTATTTCACATGTCCCAACCCCTCAGACGGAGAAGGCAATGGCACCCCACTCCAGTTCTCTGGCCTGGAAAATGCCATGGACGGAGGAGCCTGGTAGGCTGCAGTCCATGGGGTTTTGAAGAGTCGGACACGACTGAGCGACTTCACTTTCATGCCTTGGAGAAGGAAATGGCAACCCACTCCAGTGTTCTTGCCTGGAGAATCCCAGGGGCCGGGGAGCCTGGTGGGCTGCCGTCTATGACGTTGCACAGAGTCGGACACGGCTGAAGCGACTTAGCAGCAGCAGCAGCAGCCCCTCAGAATCAACTGTTGGTCTGATTTCTATCAGGCTTCCTTGGCTGATAGACGGTAAAGAATCTCCCTGCAATGCAGGAGACCTGGGTTTGATCCTCAGGAGAAGGGACAGTATTCTTGCCTGGGGAATTCCATGGGCAGAGGAGCCTGATGGGCTAAAGTTCATGGGTTGCAAAAAATCAGACATGATTGAGCATCTAACACCTTCTCTTATACTCTTTTCACTGTCTTCTATCACCATAAGTTGGGTCTGCCTGTTCTATAATTTTATCTTTCATTTGGCATGATTTTTGTTGTTGTTGTTAATCACGCACAGGAATCCTAGTTCCTTGCCAACCAGAGATTGAACCTGGGTCATGGCAGTGGAAGTGCTGAGTCCTAATCACTGGACCCTCAGGGAATTAATTCCCAGCATAATATTTTTGAGATTTATCCATGATGTTGCTTGTACTTTGTTCCAAATACTACCCCACTGTATGGACATACCGGTTTGTTTATCCATTCTCCTGTAGAGGGACATTTGGGGTTTAACAGTTTGGGTCTATTAGAAATAAAGTTGCTCTGAGCATTTGTGTTCAAGTCTCTGTGTGGATATACCCACTTCTCTTGGGTAAATCCTCAAGAATAGGTAGAGTTTTTGGAATGTATGGCAGGTGTATGTTTAACTCTAAGAAATTGTCAAACCATCTTCCAATTTACATTTCAGCCAGTAACATATGAGAGTTTCAACGGCTCCATATCCTCTGTAACATTTAACATTGTCAATCTTTTTCAAGTTTTCTAAAAGGGTATATAGTAGTATATCATTAGGATTTTAAGCATTTCCCCACTGATTAGTGATGCTGATCACTTTTTGATGTGTTTTGACTATTTTTGTACTTTCCTCTGTGAAATGTCTTTTCAAGTCTTTTGTCCATTTTTAATTGCATTGTCTTCTTACTGATTTGCAGGAATTCTTTATATATTCTATGTTCAAGTCTTTTGAACATAGAATATATGTATGTTTTGTGAAAATGTTCTCCCAGTTTTGTGGTTACTCTATTTATTTTCTTGTCAGTGTCTTTTTTTTTTTTCTTGTCGGTGTCTTTTGAAGAACATATTTTTTAATTTTGATAAAGTGTAATTTAAAATTTTTATTTTAAAAATATTAAAATACAAATTTTTTCTTAAAAACTTTTTTCAAATTTTTAAGAAACACTTGTCTACTTCCAGATTAAAAAGCTATTTTCTCGGTTTCTTCTAAACTTTGTAACTTTACCTTTTACTTCCAGGTCTAGAATCCATCTCAAATTAATTTTTGTGTATGGTATAGAGAGAATAAAGGTTCATTTTTTTTCCCCACGCAGATATCTGATTATCCCAGCACCATTTGAAAAGCTTTTTTAAAGAAACCATTGCCCAAACAGGTCATGAAGATTCTTTCCTATGTTTTCTTCTAAAAGTCTTATAGTTTTAGTTATTAAATTTAGATCTTTAATCAATTTTGAGCGAGTTTTTGTATATGCTGTAAGATAAGGGCTCAATTTTGTTCTTTTGCATGAGGAAAATCAGTTTTCCCATCACCATTTGGTGAAAAAACTGTTCTTTCCTTATTGAACAGTGTTGGCACCCTTGTCAAAAATCAACTGACCATCACTGAGAGGGTTTAATTCTGTTCTCTCTATCTCCATCTGTCTTTATGTCTGTCTTTATGCCAGTGCTACTTTTTTTAATTGTAGCTTTGTGCTAAGTTTTGAAATTGGGAAGTATGTGGCTGCCTATCTTGTTTTCCTTTTTCAAGAGTGTTCTGACTGTTTGTGGCCCCTTGAATTTCTATATGAAATTTAGGATGCAGTTTTCCATTTCTATAAATCACGTCATAATTGGGACTTTGATAGAGATTGCACTGAATCTGTTTTGGGTACTGAGTCAGTCTTCCAATCCATGAAGACAGGCTATCTTTCCATTTATTTTGGTCTTTTAAAATTCTTCCAGCAATGTTTTGTATTTTACAGTGTCCAAGAATTGTACCTCCTTGATTAAGTGTACCGCCAAGAGGTTTTTAGGTTTTTTTTTTTTATGTTATTGTAAACGGAATTGTTCTTTAAAAGTCTTTTTGTATTGTTCATTGCTAGTGTATAGAAAGACAACTGGTCTTTGTGGGTTGATTTTGTATCCTGCAATTTTGCTGAATTTATATCTTTTATAGTTGTTTATGTGTTTGTGTGTGAATTCGTTAGGGTTTGTTTTTTTTTTTTACATATAAGACCATATCATCTGTGACTGGAGATAGTTTTACTTTTCTTCCCAACTTGAATACCTGTTATTTCATCTTCCTACCTAATTGTTTTGGCTTGATTTTCTAGTACTGTGCTATCAGGTGGCAAAAATGGGCATCCTTGTCTTATTCCCAATCTTAGAGAAAAAGCTTTCAGCCCTTCACCACTGAGTATGATGTGTGCTTTGAGTTCTACATACATGGCCTTTATTTTGTTGAGGAAGTCCTATTTCTAGTTTATTGAGCTATTTTTTTTTTTAACCATAAAATGTGTTGGATTTTGTCAAATGCTCTTTCTGCAGCAATTGAAATAATTATGCTTTTAAAATGCATTCTATTAATGTGGTATTTTACATAGCTTCATTTTTCACATGTTGAACCACTTGCATTCTGGGGAGAAATCACATTTGGTCATGGTGTATAGTTTTTTAATAAGCTGCTGACTTCAGTTTGCTAGTATTTTGTTGAGGGTGTTTTGCATTTCTATCCATAAAGGATATTAGTCTGCAGTTTCGTTTAATGTCTATGGCCTTGGTATCAAGGTAATACTGGCCTCATAGAGTGAGTTAGCAAGTATTTCCTCTGCTTCAATTTTTGGGGAAAAGTTTGAGAAGAATTGGCATGAAATCTTCCTTTGATTGATGGCAGGAGAAGGGGATGACAGATGATGAGATGGTTGGATAGCATCACCGACTCGATGGACATGAGTTTGAGCAAGCTCCAGGAGTTGGTGACGGACAGGGAAGCATGGGGTGCTGCAGTCCATGGGGTTGCAAAGAGTCAGACATGACTAAGTGACTGAACTGAACTGAACTTCCATAAATATGTGGTTGACCACCAGTGAAGCCATTTGGTGGGCTCTTCTTCGTTGGGAGGTTTTCAATAAATAATTCAGTCTCCTTACTTATTGTAGGTCTATTCAAATTTTCTAGTTCTGCTTGAGTCGGTTGTTAGTTTGTGTGTTTCTAGGAATTTCTAACCATTTCAGATAGGTTTTCTGATTTGTTGGCATATAGTTGTTCACAATATTTCCTTATAATCCCCCTTTTATTTTATTTGTGTAAACTCAGCTGTAATGTCCCCTCTTTCCTTTCTGATTTTAGTAATTTTTCTTCCCTACTCTTTTTCTCTTAGTCAAGCTGACCTGCCTCTTGATAAACCTATATACAGGTCAGGAAGCAACAGTTAGAACTGGACATGGAACAACAGACTGGTTCCAAATAGGAAAAAGAGTACGTCAAGGCTGTATATTGTCACCCTGCTTATTTAACTTCTATGCAGAATACATCATGAGAAAGGCTGGGCTGGGAGAAGCACAAGCTGGAATCAAGATTGCCAGGAGAAATATCAATCACCTCAGATATGCAGATGACACCACCCTTATGGCAGAGAGTGAAGAACTAAAGAGCCACTTGAAGAAAGTGAAAGAAGAGAGTGAAAAAGTTGACTTAAAGCTCAACATTCAGAAAACAAAGAACATGGCATCTGGTCCCATCACTTCATGGCAAATAGATGGAGAAACAGTGGAAACAGTGGCTGTCTTTATTTTTCTGGGCTCCAAAATCACTGCGGATGGTGATTGCAGCCATGAAATTAAAAGACGCTTGCTCCTTGGAAGGAAAGTTATGACCAACCTAGACAGCATATTAAAAAGCAAAGACATTACTTTGCCAACAAAGGTCCGTCTAGTCAAAGCTGTGTTTTTTCCAGTAGTCATGTATGGATGTGAGAGTTGGACTGTAAAGAAAGCTGAGCACCAAAGAATTGATGCTTTTGAGCTGTGGTGTGGAGAAGACTCTTGAGAGTCCCTTGTTCTGCAAGGAGATCCAAGATGTGTATAAGAGACAGGATATATCAGGTACTGAACTGAACTCTTTTTCTCTTAGTCAAGCTAAAGCTATGTCAATTTTGTCATGATTCTATTGTTTTTCCATCTCTATTTCATTAATCTCTACTCTAATTCCTATATTTACTCCTTCTGCTAGCTTTGGGTTTAGTTAGCTCTTTTTTTTTTTTTCTAGTTCCTTAAGGTATAGAGTTAGATTGTTGCCTTGAGATTTTTCTTCCTTTTTAATGTAGGCATTAGCTGCCGTGAATTTCCCCCGCAACACTGCTTTCCTATGTCTCATGTGATTCAGTATGCTGTGTTCTCCTTTAGTCTCGTGGGGAGGCGGGCAGGGTCTGTCCACGCATTGCGGCAGCCACCACGGTGGCCGCTTCGCATTCTGGGCGAGGGGCGGCTGGGGGAGTCTGGTACCTCAAGGCTTCCTCGTGTGTCACCGGAAAAGGCTTTTCTCATGCAGGGCGCAGAGTCGCCCACCCGTCACCTCCCTTCCCGGAGCAGAGGGAACTGGCGGGGTCAGCGGTGTGGGTCAGCACAGGGCCTCACAAGGGAGGGGCCTCGCTGGACGAGCGTGCCTTTGCATTGCCCAGCCCGCCGCGAGCGCTCCGCACCAAGGCGACGGGCGCTGCTTCCTGACCCACTGCGGCACCCCCACGGCAGCGCTCTCAGCTGACACCCCCGGGGTGCGGACTGAGGAGACTGCCGGGGAAGCGAGAGGATGCTGTCACTCGGCCTTGGGCAGCTGCGGGGCGACCGGATGCCCCAGGGGCGCCTAAGAGGGCCGGGCGGGACACGCTCACGTGCGGGATCCCCGCCGCCCGCCGCGGGGAGGCCTCTCGCCAGACACGCGAGGAGGTGAGGTGCGGGTGCCGTGGGTCAGCAGACACCTGTGAGGCAGGGCTACGGACCGAGGGCCGGCAGGTGCCCCGTGCCTGCCCTCCGCACACCCCAACGCGTGGGCAGGAGCCCCGAGGCCCGGCGGGCAGAGGGAGAAGGGTAGCCCCCAGTTGCCAGGAACCCCCGTTCCTTGTCTGGCGCATCCTATGCCCAGCCAGAGAGATTGGGACATCCCCATGTGGATAATCTGTATTTTCTAGTTGGCCTTTTGATTTCTCCTTTGACCTATTGGTTATTTACGATTGTATAAATTCCCACATACGTGGCTTGTTCCCTTTTCCTTCTGTTACTGATTTCTAGCTTCATCCTGTGGTGGTGAGAGAAGGTATGATTTCAATCTTTTCAAATTTACGGAAACTCACATTGGGCCCAACATATGGTCTATCTTGAGGGATGTTCTCTGTGCCCTAGAGGAGAATGTGTATTCTGGCTGTTTACTGGAGTGTTCTGTGTAGGTCTAATTAAGTCCGATTGGTTTGTAGTGTTCATGTCCTCTTTTTCCGTATTGATCTTCTGTCTAGATGGTCTAGACATTTTTTTTTAAGAGCCAACATGTGGCTCTTTATTTATTTTTGGCTGCTCTGGGTCTTCATTGCTGCCTGCAGGCTTTCTCTAGTTGCGGTGCATGGGTTTCTCATAGAGGAGGCTTCTCGTGTTGCAGAGCTTAGACTCTAGGGCACACGGGCTCCAGTAGCTGTGGCACTCACGCTCAGAGGCTACGGCTCACAGGTTCTACAGTGCAGCCACACAGAGTTAGTTGCCCTGTGGCACGTGGAATCTTCTCAGATCAGGGATCAAGCCCATGTCCCCTGTATTGGCAGGCAGATTCTCACCACTGGACCACCAGGAAAATCCCAGTCTACCCATTATTGAAAGTGCACTATTAAAGTCTCCAATTTTAATATAGAGTTGTCTATTTTTCTGTTCAATACTGTCAATATTTGATTTATATATTTTGAATGTCTTTCCATTTTGTGAATAAATGTCTTTAATTGTTATATCTTCCTGATGAATTGACCCTCTCATTAATAATTAATGTCTTTGTCTGTTGTAACAGTTTTTGACTTAGATTTTTAAAATTTCCTATTAGTTTAACCATTTCAACTCTTTTAATTACAGTTTGCCTTAAGAATTGTTTTTTTCTTTTCCTTCCTTTTACTTGTGTCCTTGAGGCTAAAAATATTGACTTATAAAAGTATTGGCTTTTGTATTTGCTCAGGTAGTTACCTTTACTAAAATTTTTTGTTTCTTCATATGGCCACAAATTACATCTAATGTCCTTGCATTTCAACCAGAAGTACTTCCTTTAATGTTCTCATAGAATAAGGCTGCTAGCAATGAACTTCAGGTTTTGTTTATCTGGGAATGTCTTAATTTTGCCTAAATTTTTTGAAAGATAGTTTTACTGGGTATAAAATTCTTCATTAATTTTCTCTTTTGGAGCTTTAAGTATGCACACACACACACATGTCAGCTTTAGAATGTCTATTTAGTTCCTTTAAAATTTTTTCTATCTCTTTGTTATGTTCTTTTTATGTATTGCTTTTCTGATATCCTCAGTTCTTTGTTTATAGTTTCCTTTAGTTCTTTGAATATATTTAAAACACTATATTTTAAGTCTTTATCTAATAGTCTAATGATCAGACTTCCTCAGGTATAGTTTCTGTTGATTAATTTTTTTCCTTTGAATGAGCTGTACTTTCCTGATTCTTTGTATGCCTGATAATTTTTGGTAAAAACTGGACATTTTGAATATTATAATGTAGTAACTCTGGAAATCAGATTTTCTCTCTTCCCCAGGGTTTACTTTGGTCCATTTGTTTAGTGACTTATCTAAACTATTTTTGTAAATACTATATTCCTTGTTGTGTGTGGTCTCTAAAGTCTCTATGTTACTGTCTCAGTAGTCAGTGGGTGACATGATCGAGATTTCCTTAAGTGCCTGGGACCAAAAAGGAAAAAAGTAGTACTCTCTTGGTCTTTGTGCTTTTGTGCTGAGGCATTCCTTCAGCACTAAGGCATGCTGCTTACACCTCCACCCTAGCCCTCACCTTCTGCTTGTGCAGAGCCCACAGAGTTACCAGAGGTGGAACTTAATGAGATTTTTGGCTGTGCTGGGTTTTAGTTGCAGCATACAGGATCCTTAGTTGGCAGCACGTGAACTCAGCTGGAGCATGCAAATTCTTACTTGTTGCATGTGGGATCTAGTTCCCTCATCGGGGATGAACCCGGGGCCCCTGCATTGGAAGCTTGGAGTCTTAGCTACTGGACCACCAGGGGAGTCCCGACATCTCAGGTCTTTTCTGAGTATTCATTACATCCTGGACCTGCACACTGCACTCTTTTCCCAGTGTGTGCGGTGGCCCTTCTCAGCTGTTATTGCCAGTAACCATCCTTCTCTCTCTCCTCCTGCCCAGTTTTTTTTTTTTTTGGGGGGTCTGTCAGCCACTTGTCCCACTTGTCCCTTTGCCCCAGGAGGACATGAAGTATCAGTTCAGTTCAGTTGCTCAGTCATGTCTGACTTTTTGCAACCCCATGAATCGCAGCACGCCAGGCCTCCCTGTCCATCACTAACTCCCGGAGATCACTCAAAGTCACGTCCGAGTCGGTGATGCCATCCAGCCATCTCATCCTCTGTTGTCCCCTTTTCCTCATGCCCCAAATCCCTCTCAGCATCAGAGGCTTTTCCAATGAGTCTCTTCGCATGAGGTGGCCAAAGTACTGGAGTTTCAGCTTTAGCATCATTCCTTCCAAAGAACACCCAGGGCTGATCTCCTTTAGAATGGACTGGTTGGATCTCATTGCAGTCCAAGGGGCTCTCAGGAGTCTTCTCCAGTACCACAGTTTAAAAGCATCAATTCTTTGGTGCTCAGCTTTCTTCACAGTCCAACTCTCTCATCTATACATGACCACTGGAAAAACCATAGCCTTGACTAGACGGAAGAAGTATATATGACTTTAAATCCTTCCACAGATGCTGCTGGTGCCTGGAAGGTCACTCCAGGGGTGTGTGTGTGTGTGTGTGTGTTGACGTCTGAGTCATTCCTCAGGGACCCACCAGTCAGGTCAAAACATGCAATTCCAGTTTTTAAGAACAAGGTTCTACATTAGCCCCCATCATCAGTCAGTTACACCAGGAGGGCCAGCTGTCATGTCATCCCCACAGCTGCTACCATGCTGAAGAATGAGAAATGAGAGTCAGGTGGGTGAAAATGTCACAGTGTTCTCTTGCTGAAACTCAGTTTTCCTTTCTCTTCATTAAGCATCTTCCCGGTAGCTGTAAATTTTGGATTAGATTCCAGAGTCCTCCAAAAGCTGATTAAGTCCATTTTTGCCAAGTTATGGTTGTTTCAGTAGAAGGACTGATTCTTTAACCGGTCCACTCCATCATTTTCTGTGATTTCACCTGGTCTCTGCCTTTTCTTAATTTTACTTTTTTATTCAGGTAAAATTTACAGGGACTTCCCTGGTGGTCCAGTGGTTAAGACTTCATGCTTCCAATGCAGGGGGCCTGGGTTTGATCCCTGGTCAGGGAACTAAGAGCCCACATGCCACAACTAAGAGTGTGCATGCTGCAACTAAGACCTGGCACAATCGAATACACAAATAAAAATATTTTTAAAATTTACAAACAGCTATATACAGCTTGATGAATTTTGCATATGTATACGCTCATACAGCTGCCACTCAGATGAAGACCTAGAATATTTTCAGTTTCTTAGGAGTCGCCTTCATATTCCTTCCAGGAGACTTACCCATTCTCTCAGATAACTGTCATTATGACCTTTATCACTGGAAGTTAGTTTTGCCTATTGTAGAACTTCTCATAAATGGACTCAAGCAGTAGGTACTCCTCTGAGTCTGGTTATTCTTGCTCAGCCTAATGTTTTTGGGATTCATCCATGTTATTGCTTCTAGCTGAAGTTCATTCCTTTTTCATTACTGAAACAATTCCACTGTGTGACTATATCATGATTTGTTTATCCATTCATCAATTGATGGGCATCTGGGTTGTTTCCAGCTTGGAGCTGTTATGAATCGAGCTGCTATGAACATTCTTGAATGCATATTTTGGTTAATATGATGCATGGACTTTTTTCTCTTTGGCGTTCATCTGAGAGAAGATTCTCTCGGTCACTGGACTCTTGTAGAGGGGAATGCCCTGCTCTGTATACCCAGTGGCCTTTTCTCTGTGCCCACCCCGTCTGAGCTCTGGTTTGGCCTTCTGCTTCTTGAACCCCACAACTCCCAAGAATTCTGTGACTTTTCTCTGCTGGCTTCTCTCCATCCCACTTGACTTTCATTTGTTAGTCCTTTAACTCTTCTTAATCCCCAGCTGGAACACTGCCCCTCCAAAATCGTTCTGGACCCCCTTTTCCACTGGGTTTGGCTGTTCACCTTGGCTCTCTCATTTTCTTCCAAAGCCTGACTCTCAATGAATATGGAATCCAAGACTTGACCTTCATCTCTGTCTTCCCTTCTAAAAGTGGGCCAATGGGCAACTGCTTGTTGGACATCTCTGCTTGGGTGGCCCCAGACCCCTCACAATACACACTTTCCCAGTTTCCCTTTCCGCCATCCCTCAGCTCGTTCTCTCTCCTCTGTGGTACACACCTCAAGAACTGCTCCTTTTTTCCTTTAGCTGCACAAGTCTTGAGTCCCCACTTCCTTCACTCTGTCCCTTTCCTTTTCCCCAGCAACCAGGCTGGAGAACCCTAGCACCATCCAGAGTCTTTCCCGTGTCTTTGGCGGGGAGGCACCCTGCTCCTCTCTAGCCTCATGGCCACCACCCCAGTTCAGGCCTGAACCCGAGCATCTCCTTTCAGTATTGTTGCTGGGCTTCCATCCCCTAGCCTTGGTCCCCATGGCCGGCCCTGGCTGTGTCTGCCTCAGCTGCGAGGCCACACTCCTGGGCCCTGCTTCGGGGCCTGGGCTGCAGCCGAGCCAGCCCCAGGCGCCATTCCTTAGCACCGATGGTGCGTGGCGGACATGCTCCGTGGTTGGGGCTCACAGACAGGTTTTTTGAGTTAAGAGATTTGGAAGGGACCCCAGCACTGGTTGCAGTTCAGAGTCGGTGAGGTGCCGGGTAGACCCTGTGTGAGCTCATCTTTCCTGGGGCAGCCGGACTCAGGGCTAAGCCAGCGGGGGCGGCGGGTTGGAAAATTTCACACTCAGGCTCACCGCTTGGCTGGCCTCTGGGTGTTTGGCAGCTCAGGTGACTTGTGGGGAGGCCTTAGTCAACCTTTTCCTCCGGCAAGTACTGCAAGGCTAGGTTTACCTCTAGATGGGTCACAAATGCAGGGCTGGGGAGGTGGGTACCTTGAGAGACAGACACTGTTACGATGGACTTGTGCCCTTGTTGGGGAAAGGAGATTCATAAGGAGACAGTAAGTGAAGATTGGCATGACTTGGTGTGTGTGTGTGTGTGTGTGAGGGAGATGGTATTGATCATTTGAGACTGGAAAGCTAATTTATTTGTGCTTTAATGAGTCCAGGTGGCTCAGTGGTAAATAATTCACCTGCCAGTGCTGGAGATGCAAGAGACAAATTTGATCCTTGGGTGGGGAGGATCCCCTGGAGGAGGGAATGGCAATCCACTCCAGTATCCTTGCCTGAAAAATCCCATAGACCGGGGAACCTGGCAGGCTACAGTCTATGGGGTCACAGAGTCAGACATGACTGAGTGACTGAACACGGGCACAATGTGTCCACAACCCTCTGGAAGAACCACAGCGATACATCTCAGTGAGACAGTACCTGATCACAGTTAAGAGCAGGTCTCTGGAGCCAGCCTGCCCTGAGGTCAACATCTAGCTCCACCACTTGCTAGCTGTGTGACCTTAGGCAAGTTGCTTAACCTCTCTGTTCCTCTATCTCCTCATCCATAACATGGTGATAATAATAATTAGCACCCATCTGCCTACTTTATCTGATATTCATGATCATTAAATACATTTAGTACAAATGAAGTACTGAGGACAGGACCTGACACCTAGTAGATACTCAGCTATTCATTACTATACTTATACTGTTATTACTATACTTATTCTAGCCCACCCTTCCACACTCTGTCTCCATCGTTTTGCTCCTCTCTGTCTATGGTGGGGAGCTCTTACTCCTTCCAACCCACCTCAAAAATCATCTCTTCTGGGAAACCTCCCCCAATGCCCAGATCCTTTTTTCTGTTGCATCAACACTTGCACATTTTATTTTTTGAGCTTTAAAAAAAATTTATTTATTTATTTATTTATTTGGCTGCACCAGGTCTTAGTTGTAGCACGTGGGATCTTCTATCTTCAGTTGCACGCAGGATCTTTAGTTGCCACATGTGAACTCTTAGTTACAGCATGTGGGCTCTAGTTCCCTGGCCAGGGATTGAACCTTGGGCCCCCTGCATTGGGAGCTCAGAGTCTTAGCCGCTAGACCACCAGGGAAGTCCCAGCACTTGCACCTTTTAAGTTTAAACATCTCTTTAGCTGTCTGGCCTTCTCATTAGCCGGTGAGCAACTTGAGGGCAAGCCTAAGCCTAAACGGTGTCTTTTTTCCTAACACCCCAGACCCCCCTGGTGTTAGTGGTTTAGTCGCTCAGTCGTGTCTCTTTGTGACCCCATTGGCTGTGGCCTGCCAGGCTCCTCTGTCCATGGGATTTTCCAGGCAAGAATACTGGAGTGGGTAGCCATTCCCTTCTGCACCAGACCCCCATGGCTAGCCCCAAATAACCATCTGATGAGTATGTGTTGGATGGGTAATTGAAAGAGTTAATGACACATGATAAGAAAATATAATGGAAGACAGTTATAAAATTCTACACTATGGCAGCTACAGTGAAGTGTCTGCTGCTGCTGCTGCTGCTGCTAAGTCACTTCAGTCATGTCCAACTCTGTGCGACCCCATAGACGGCAGACTACCAGGCTCCCATCCCTGGGATTCTCCAGGCAAGAACACTGGAGTGGGTTGCCATTTCCTTCTCCAATGCATGAAAGTGAAAAGTGAAAGTGAAGTCGCTCAGTCGTGTCCGACTCTTCACAACCCCATGGACTGCAGCCTACCAGGCTCTTCCATCCATGGGATTTTCCAGGCAAGAGTACTGGAGTGGGTTGCCATTGCCTCCTCCGAGTGAAGTGTCTGACCAGGCATAAATGGCAATGATGCTTCCCCAAGCCAAGGCCCGTGCGTGCCATACTGTGAGATCCTGTGGGTGGCGGCAGTCACGGCAGGCTTCCTGGGGGAGGAAGAGTCAAAGTGACAAGCCCAGGCTAGTTCCAGCTGGCTCCAAAAACGTCAAGCGCTGCAGGATTGGCAGCTGGTGTCCCTGTGGTCTGTCCTGGGCCGTTGTGCTGCCCCTCTGGGGCAGGGGGCGCTTGGCAGGATGGAGTTCTCCATTCTGGTCTGGGGAAACGACCTGAATGTGAGATGGTGCTGGTGAGGCCCAGCTCCATCCGGTGACACACGGAACCTGTTAGAGAGGATTTCACGCTCCCTGCCCTAATGCAGACCGTCTCTGTTGTGCCTCGGGAAAACAGAGGTCTCACTGCAGCCTTCTGAAACCAATTGGAAACAAATCTTCCTTCTCCGCCCCTCCCCCAACAGTTTCAGAGGCCAAAAAAATAATGCAGAATGAAGCAGGACCGAATGGCTGAGGGGCTTGGGACCCCACTCCCTGTGGTGAGCAGAGGGGCCACTTCCTCTTGGAAGGATGGGAGCTGGCTTAGGCCGTCTCTCCAAAGCTGAACTCCCTGTCTATCTGTTCATCCTGTTGGCTCACCAGAAAGGCTTCAGAGAGGGTGTGGCAAAGCCAATGTTGGAATTGAGCCAAAGCCACATGCCCACTCGGCGGTGCTGACGCCTGCCCGCTGCCCCTCGTCGGCGAGGTCCCTGCTCTGCAGCCTTCGGCCCGGTCCCGGGGCCCCACGTCTTCTCCTCGTGCCCTGTCCCTTCCGTGAGGTCTGACTGGCACCCAGGCCAGGCCGAAAGGGCCCAGCTTCTTCCCACTCGCTGGGTTCCTGGCCTGGCTCCTCCCCTCCATGGCCTGGGTGACCTGACCCACATCCTTGCATCTCTGAGCCTCGGTTTCCCAGAAGGGCAAATGGATAGTGTGAAAGTGACCTGTGTGAGGGGGCGGAAGCCCCTCCATAGCAGATGCGGGAAGGCACCCGTGTGAGTCACCGCCACCACGCTCGCCTGTCCAGGTCTGAGCCTCCCCTCTGCTCCTCCAGTTCCTTGCCAATGTGTGGTCCCACTCTGGGCCGCCCCCCTAGGAAACCTCCCTGGACCACAGTAACCCCAAGGATGCCAGGTCGGTACTGCCGTCTGTGCAGTTGGGCACTCACTAGGCACACCTGGTTGTATTTATGTATCTGTTTATTTCAGAAAAAAGCATAGCAATTGGAGGCCAAAGGTTGAGTTGGAGTTCCTGCACCCCCACTGCTGCCTAGCTGAGATGGGGAAGCAGCCTGCAGCCTCTCTCCAAGCCCCCAAGTTCCTCGTTTCTGAGTGGAGATGGTTATAATCACGCCCACCTCCTGGACTTCTTACAGGCGCGATGGGCTGCAGACATGCGAAAGTACTTTGTGGGCTATAAAAAGCACTTGGTCACGCTGCTTCTTTCTGTTTCTAGTTTGATGTACGTTTCCTGTGAGAAAGACCTGAGCCAGGGTGATGGAGCCGGGAGGATGTGGTACCAGGCAGGTGCCCGGTGAGTGGTCTTTCTGGACCCCACATGGGGAGGCCCATGTGTCCGGGTGGGAGCAAGCCAGGAACGCTGGCCTGCCGGGATTCAGATGGCCCACAGGAGTGCTGGCTGGGGGAGGCGGCAGTGGCAACCCTGTGGATTGATTTCCGGCCCCGGTCCCTGTCTAAAGACATCCAGATGGTTGTTTGACGATGTTACCCAGGAAGCCCATGGCCAGACATGAAGGCTCTGAGAAGAGGTCCAAGGAGACACAACCAGAGGACACAAGAGGACACATCTGATGGTTAAAACGTTGAGTTGCCCAAAGCCCAGCTAGAAACCGTCAAAATACAAACAACCAGGGGTAAACAGAGCCACAGAGATCAGCTTGTGAAACAGGGTGCCAGAAAATTCTGAATAATTGAATTATGAAAATTCTTCTTTCCTAAATGAAGGAGAGAGGCTGCTGGCTGCGGTGGGGAGCAGGAGAGAGGGCTGGGCCGGGGGAGGATGTCTTCCCAGGGTCATGCCCGGGCTGGACTCAGCTCCATCCCCTCTGTGTTCCCTGGGCCCAGCCAGAGGCAGGGTTCAGAGCAGCAGACCTCAGGGAGACCTGGAGGGTCTCAGACACCATGGCCAGAAGTTGTTATCTTTAATCATGGGGAGCTATGGAGGGAGGGGGGCGATCACAGATATCAAGTCCAGATATTTGAACTTGAACTGTGGTGAAGGAGATTGACAGGATGGAGGGGAACTGACTGGATATCATAGATGGAGAGTGGGGATGAGGCTTGATGATGACCCTCCCACTTTGGGAGCAGGCGACAGAGTGGGTAGCAAATAGGAGGTGAGGGATGAAAAAGGATGGGGTTTTTGGAGTTTGGGGGACTGGCCAGCTGGACATGCCCAGAGGAGTTTGGATAAACAGATTGAGGTTTGCAGTAAACATCTAGATCTGGAGTTTCAGGCTTGGGAGCTGTCTGAGGTTGGGTTTCTTAGAAGCAGACCCTGAGATGCAGATTTCTGTGTGAATGATTTATTAAGGAGGTGCTCCCAGAGGAGCCTGGGAAGGGGTGGTGGGGAACGTAGGACAACACAGGAGAAGGAATCAAGCAATAAAAAGTGTGGTCTCAGGCAGAGCTCCAGACTCTGGAGTGTACTTAGGCTTCTTGGCCTGAGGCTGGCATTAAGGTGATTGTTTCTGAGAGTGATGGTTTCTGCCGGAGTCAGCCAGCGGTTAGGGATTGTGGTAGTGAGGGATGGGAAGGTTGCTTGGCGTCTAAATCTCTGCAAGTGCAGGGAAGCCTCCAGCAGGCCAAGGGCTGTCCTCCAAAAAGGGGCCAAGAGCCAGTTGTTGACCAGGAGAGCCTACCAAGTCCAGGTACGCAGAGTCGTCCCAGGGTTCCGCGTTGGGGAAGATGAATTGTAGTCTGCTCCCCGAGTCCACAGCAAGTTGACCATCATCAAAGCTGGTGTGGATGGGTTGGCGCTGGAGACGGCAGAGCCCAAGAGGAGAGCAGAGGGTGGGCTCTGGGCAACGCTGACTGTCCAAGTTCCTGGCTGGGAGGGACCTTAAAAAAAAATGGTTTATTTGGCCACACGGGGTCTTAGTTATGACACGTGGGATCTTCGCTCTTCGTGTGGCTTGCTGGATCTAGTTCCCTGACCAGGAATCAAACGAGGGCTACCCTCTGCATTGAGAATTCAGTCTTGGCCATTGGATCCCCTGGGAGTCCCTGGGAGGAGACTTACAGTCCGCCTGACCCAGTTTCCCATGGATGCCAGCAAGCGTCAGTCACAGTGATTTCTTGTTGTTTAGCTGCTAAGCCATGTCGACTCTTTGCAACCCCATGGATTGTAGCCCTCCAGGCTCCTCTGTCCATAGGATTTTCCAGGCAAGAATACTGGAGTAGGTTGCCTTTCCCTTCTCCAGGGGATCTTCCCAACCCAGGGATTGAACTCACATCTCCTGCATTGGCAGGCGGGTTCTTTACCACTGAGCCACCTGGGAAGGAGTCAGTCCCCAGATGCAGGGAGCAAAGAGCATGCCATTCCTACAGGGACAGAAAGTCCATTAACAGTAGAAAGTAACACGATGTTTTAAAGCACTTATACTAAAAAAAAAAAAAAAAAGTTAAAAATAAAAGAAAGTAGATTAGTCCTTGCCCAGGGCTGGTGGGGGGATGGGAGGGAGGCAGGGGATGATGGCTAGAGGATACGGGATTTCTTTTAGAGGTGATGAAAAGATCCTAAAGTGGTTACACGTATCAGTATACTAAAACCCATCAAATGGTACACTCTGAATGGGCGAGTTGCCGGGTGTGTGAATTATATCTTAATAAAGCCTTTTCAGAGGTTAAAGCGTCTGCCTCCAATGCAGGAGACCTGGGTTCGATCCCTGGGTCGGGAAGATCCTCTGGAGAAGGAAATGGCAACCCACTCCAGCATACTTGCCTGGAGAATCCCATGGACGGAGGAGCCTGGTAGGCTACAGTCCATGGGGTCGCAAAGAGTCGGACACGACTGAGCGACTTCACCTACCTACCTAAAGCCTTTTCATTGTTGTTTTTAAGAGTGTTATTGGGACAAGTCACCAAACAGGAGTGCTTGGCAAGGAGACTGAGGCATAAGCCTCTCCTGTGGGCTGGCTGGGCCCCCATAGAGGAGTAGAGGCCGCTATGGGCCAAACGGTCCCCAGAGTGTCCCCAGACAGGTGAGAGCCTAATGGAGCCACCTGCAGATGCCACCTTCTGTTGCTACTATGCAGAGGACTCACCTGTCTGAGCTCCTGCTTCCATCCCCTGCTTACCTATACTCGCTCCTAAGGTGGGGGGCACCCTCTCTCCTCTGTACCCCCTCCACTCTGTAGTCAGAGAGCCTTGGCAAATGCAAATGTATACTCATGTCACCCCTTGAGTGACAAGCACATCTGACCTTCTTGCACATCCAGCCCCTGCTAAACCCTGCTAACTGACCTCTTTCCATCCTTTGAACTTGACATGGCCTCAGGGCCTTTGCATTTCCTGTTCTCAGGGACCAAAACTCCTTTTTCCTCTTTCTGCCTAGGAAAACATGAGTAGCTCCTACCTCCCCTCATGCAGACCACCTCTCCCCACGCCCAAGTGTACATTCCTGCCTGTTTGGAATGTAAGCTCTCTGGGTCTGTGTGTGCTCACCCAACCCAGAACACCCCATAAAAATGTGTTCAATGAGCTAAAGGAATGTTCTCTCTGGCCTGGGAAGGCTGGAGCCTGCAAAGCGAGCCTGTGGGCCTCCTGGGTGTGAGCAGACGAGGCCAGCAGGTGAATCCTGTTCCCCAATCATGTAGCCTGATGAGTCCTGGGCCTTGGGGTCACTCATTTCTCTGTGGCCAGCATCCTGGAGGTCAGAAAGCCCCACAGCCGCATGTTTGTTGAGCTGGGGCAGGCCGTCCTGAGACTGCGACAGGGGTGAGTTGGAGCTGGAGGCTCTGAGGGTAAGGAGATGCTTTGGCCTGGAAAATCACATCACGAGCTCGAGGCTGGCCTCAGGACAAGGCAGGGAAATTGCTAAGGGCCTGGCGTTCCAAGAGGCGGCCTGTGCAAGAGGAGAGACTCATTCTTGGAAAGTCGAAACCCCCACGGGGGCTGCAGCGGGTCTTTGAGCTGCTGGCGCGCGCCATTCTGGCTTCGGAACCAACCAGAGTGGTGAAAACAGAGTGACTGCAGGGTCTGGCCACCTCGCGGTGTGGACAGGACCGTGAGGTCCAGGGCACCGGGGCCATTCTGTGAGGCCGCGGCGAGCTGGGACGCGGGGCCAGGTACCCTGGCTCCCGGCCTGCCCTCTTTTCTTTCTGTCAGGCCGCCGCCGCCGCTGCCTCTTCCAAGTGGGAAAATCCACGTGGCATTTCTTCTTGATTCTGGAAGGGATGGTGCAGTGAGCGTGTGGATGCTCACAGAGCTTCATGTCTGAAGTGCATTTCCCTTCCCGAGCATCCTTGGGGGGTGGTGGTGGTGTTCTCCAAAGCATCTGCACTCTCTGCATCCCTATAGGCTGCTTTCGCCCATTTGCTTTATTGGTTTTTGAGACTTTTTATTTAGAAATAATTTAAAACTTACGGAAAAGCTGAAAGAAGTACAAGAAACTCCTCTGCAAGATATGTTTTTTCTTAACCTGGAGTCAATGCTTTATTTTGCCCCTTTTGGTTATCATGTAATCTCCAGCTACACAGACACATACACACAGATAAATACGCAAACACAGATACACACATTAAAAACTGTGAGTTCATACTGATGCACTCAGTTCCTGTCCAGCAACCTAGTTTGGTTAAACCAAACTTCTAGACTTCTCCTTTCCATGTATGTGCGCTCCCCCCCAACAATGAAGAAATACTACCTCCTATTTTCTATTTATTTGCTCAGAGAAGTCGTTTTAGAGTTGGTAACCCATACCCCCTTAACAGGAAAACCTATTAATTGGTGTTCAATATGCCTTTACATTTCCTTAAGATAAAATTTAATATAGAAAATGCACACATCTTAAGCTTGTGATTTGATGAGCTTTAACAAATACATACACTTGTATGACCCACAGCCCAACCATCTTGATAAGCCATCCCATAGCTGGGGTGGCTTACATATTAGGCACTTATTTCTCATGGTCTGGAGGCTGGAAGTCCAAGATCAGAGTGCCAGTGGGTTTGGTTCTTAAGGAGGTTTATCTTCCTGGTGTGCAGATGGCCATCTTCTTGCTGTGTCCTCTTTAGGCAGAGAGAGCGCTCCGGTCTTGTTCTTCTTATAAGGTTGCTAATCCCATTCTGGGGGCCCCACCATCATGACCTCTTCTAAACCTAATTACCTCCCCAAAGCCTCATCTCTAAATGCCAGCACCTTGGGGGGTATGGCTTCAACAAATGAAGTTTGGAGAGACACAAACATTTAGTACATAACATCAGTCAAAGTAGAGACAATTTCTGTCATTTTAGAATATTCTCTAGAGCTACTAGAAACAGAATTGGCTGGGTGATGAGAAAAGCGTATGTTCAACCAAACAAGAAATGGTCAGAACTTTCCTCACAGTTTTCCTATTTTTTATGTTCTCCCTAACAATAAAGAAGAATGGTATGGTCAGTGTTTAAATTTCATCCTTTAGAAGTGGAAGCATACAACATGTGTGTGTGTGTGTGTGTGTGTGTGTGTGTACGTGTGTGTGTATAGAAAGAAAGAAAGTGAAGTTGCTCAGTTGTGTCGGACTCTTTGCTACCACATGGACTGTAGCCTACCAGGCTCCTCCGTCCATGGAATTTTCCAGGCAAGAGTACTGGAGTGGGTTGCCATTTCCTTCTCTAGAGGATCGTCCCAACGCAGGGATCAAACTTGGGTCTCCCACATTGCAGGCAGATGCTTTACCATCTGAGCCACCAGGGGGCTATATATGTGTGTGTGTGTGTATATATATATACACACACACACACATATATATACACACACATAAGGATATGTATACATATATTCACATATTCTTTTTCAGTCTGGTAATTCTAATAAATATATAGTGGTATCTCTTGATTTTAATGCATTTTCCTGCAGACAATTACGTTCAACTTGTTACCACTTATAATACTTCACTTAAGAAGTGTCTAAGGTTTAGGTATATTTTGCCTGTTTTTTAAATTGGGTTTTAATTTTTTATTATTGATTTGTTTGGAGTTATTTATATATTCTGGATACAAGCTGTTTGTCAGATCTCTGTCTTGCAAGTATTTTTTTTCTCAAGTCTGTGACTTGTCTATTTCTTTTCTTCAGTTCAGTTGTTTAGTTCAGCCTCAGTCATGTCGGACTCCTTGCGATCCCATGGACTGCAGCACGCCAGGCTTCCCTGTCCATCACCAACTCCCAGAGCTCAGTCATACTCATGTCCATCGAGTCAGTGATGCCGTCATCCAACCATGTCATTCTCTGTCATCCCCTTCTCCTCTTGCCTTCAATCTTACCCAGCATCACAGTCTTTTCCAGTGAGTCAGTTCCTCGAATCAGGTGGCCAAAGTATTGGAGTTTCAGCTTCAACGTTAATCCTTCCAGTGAATATTCACGACTGATTTCCTTTAGGATGGACTGGTTGGATCTCCTTGCAGTCCAACAGACTCTCAAGAGTCTTCTCCAACACCACAGTTCAAAAGCATCAATTCTTTGGCACTCAGCTTTCTTTATAGTCCAACTCTCACATCCATACATGACTACTGGAAAAACCACAGCTTTGACTAGACGGACCTTTGTTGGCAAGGTAGTGTCTCTGCTTTTTAATATGCTGTCTGCTAAGCCACGTCAGTCGTGTCCGACTCTGTGCGACCCCATAGACAGCAGCCCACCAGGCTCCCCCATCCCTGGGATTCTCCAGGCAAGAACACTGGAGTGGGTTGCCATTTCCTTCTCCAATGCATGAAAGTGAAAAGTGAAAGTGAAGTCGCTCAGTCGTGTCTGACTCTTCGCAACCCCATGGACTGCAGCCCACCAGGCTCTTCCATCCATGGGATTTTCCAGGCAAGAGTACTGGAGTGGGTTGCCATTGCCTTCTCCAATATGCTGTCTAGCTCGGTCATAACTTTTCTTCCAAGGAGCAAGCGTCTTTTAATTTCATGGCTGCAGTCACCATCTGCAGTGATTTTGGAGCCCCCCAAAATAAAGTTTGTCACTGTTTCCATTGTTTCCCCATCTATTTGCCATGAAGTGATGGGACCGGATGCTATGATCTTAGTTTTCTGAATGTTGAATTTTAAGACAACTTTTTCAGTCTCACTTTTTTACTGTGATTTCTTTTCTTACTGGTCACTTAAAGTTTTTTTTTTTTTCCATTGCACTGGGTCTCAGTTGTGGCACACAGCGTCTTCAATCTTTGTTGCAGCAGGTGGGATCTAGTTCCCTGACCAGGGTTCGAAGCCCAGCCCCTGTATTGGGAGTGTCGAGTCTTAGCTACTGGACCACCAGGGAACTCCCTTGCTAACTTTTTTAATGTGATAAAATACACAGAACGTACAATCTACCATCTTAACCATTTTAAAATTCAGCAGCGTTTAGTACATTCGCAGTATTGTGCAATGGTCACCACTGTCTAATTTCATTTTCATCAGTCCAAAAGGAAACCCAATACCCATTAAACTGTCATTCCACATTCTCCCATTTTCCAGCCTCTGGCAACCATTAATCTACTATTGGTCCCCATGGATTTGACTATTTTGGATATTTCATATTAACAGAATCATACAGTATGTGGTCTCTTGTGTCTAGCTCATTTCAATTAGCGTAGCATTTTCAAGGATCATCCACACTGTAGAAATAAGTTCTCATCCATTCTGTGAATAAAGTCATGTCATCTGTAAACAGACATGGTTTTGCTTCTTTTCTTTTTCTTTTTTTTTACTTCTTTTCTAATCTGGAAGCCTCTGCATCTTTTTCTTGCCTTGCTGTCCTGGCTAGGACCGCTAATGCAATGTTAAGCAGAAGTGGTAAGAACAGATACTCCTGTCTTGTTGCTCATCTTAGGAAAGAGAAAATTTTAGTCTTTCACAATGAAATATTATGTTGCCTCTGGGTTTCTCATAGATGGCTTTCATCAGATTGAGGAAATTCACTTCTATTTCTAGTTGGTTGAATGTTTTTATGAGGAAAGGGTGTTGGATTTTTTTTTTTTTACATTTATTGAAATTAGTTTGTGTTTTCCCCTTTATTTTGTTAATATGGAATATTTCACAGGTTGATTTTTGTGTACTGAACTAAGTTTGCATTCCTGGGATAAATCCCACCTGATCACTGCGTATAATCATTTTTGTATGCTGCTAAATTCAGTTTTCTAATATTTTATTGAGGATTTTCCTTCTATTTTCATAAGGAACATTGGTCTATAATTTTCTTTCCTTGTGAGAGTTTGGTCTGGCTTTGGTATCTGCAAAATACTGGCCTCACAGAATGGCTTAGGAAGTGTCCTCCTCTCTTCTCTTTTATGGGAAAACTTTGTGAGAGATTGACGCTAACTCTTTTTAAACATTTGATGAAATTAAACAATGTAACCGTCTTGTCCTGGGCTTTTCTGTGTTGAAAGTGTTTTGATTACTAACTCAGTTTCTTGTTACATGTTTTTTCAGATTTGCTTTATCTTTTTCAGTCTCTCTTGGGAGTTTGTGCATTTCTAGGAATTTTTCCATTTCACCTAGGTTATTTAATTTGTTGTCATAGTATTTTCTTATGCTGCTGCTAAGTCGCTTCAGTCGTGTCCGACTCTGTGCAACCTCATAGATGGCAGCCCACCAGGCTCCCCCATCCCTGGGATTCTCCAGGCAAGAACACTGGAGTGGGTTGCCATTTCCTTCTCCAGTGCATGAAAGTGAAAAGTGAAAGTGAAGTCACTCAGTCGTGTCCGACTCTTCGCAACCCCATGGACTGCAGCCTACCAGGCTCCTCCATCCATGGGATTTTCCAGGCAAGAGTACTGGAGTGGGGTGCTATTGCCTTCTCCAAGTATTTTCTTATAATCCTCTTTATTTTGGTAAGATCTGTATTAGTGTCTCTTCTTTTATTCCTGAGTTCAGTAATTTGAGTCATCTTCCTTTTTTCCTTCATCTTTCTGGCTAAAGGTTTGTCAATTTTGTTGATCATTTCAAATGACCAATTTTTGGCTTTGTTCATTTTCTCTATTGATTTTCTTGTCTCTGTTTCATGTATTTCCATGCTAATATTTATTATTTCCTTCTTTCTTAGTCCTTTGGGTTTAGTTTGCTCTTTCTCCCTCTAGTTTCTTTTTTCGTTTTTGGGTTGGGCTGCATGGCATGCAGGATCTTAGTTCCCCAACAAGGGATCTTACCCACAGCCCACTCCAGTGGAAGCTTGGAGTCTTAACCACTGGACTGCCAGGAAAATGCCCTCCACCCGCTTCTTAATGTAGAATACTGTTGATTTGGGATCTTTTCTCCTTTTTAATTTGGGCGTTTGTAGCTATCAGTTTCCCTCATTTATAACACTACTTTTGCTCCATCTCCAAAGTTTTGGTACGTCGTTTTTGTTTTCATTAATCTCACAACATTTTCTAGTTCTCTTTGTGATTTCTCCTTTGATCCACTTTATTTAAGAGTGTGTTGTTGAATTTCTGTGTATTTGTCAATTTTCCAAATGTTATTAACTTCTAACTTCATCCCATTATGGTCAGAAAACCTACTTGCATTATTTCAGTCTATTAAAATGTATTTATGGTCTAACATATCAATTATCCTGGAGAACATTCCATGTGCACTTGAGAAGAATGTCTATCTTGCTGCTGTTAGGTAGATGTTCTATAGATGTTCATTAGATCTAGTTGGTGTATATTCTGTATCCTGATGACCTTCTGTCTAGTGTCCTCTCCATTATTAAAAGTGGAATATTGAGATATCTAATAAGGGAATTCCCTGGCAAGTGCCAAGGCCTGGGTTCAATCCCTGATCAGGGAACTAAGATCCTGAAAGCTGTGTGACAAAAAAAAGAAAAACAAGAAAGAAAGGAATACCTAAATATCATAGTTGGGCTGCTGATTTTTTCTGTCAATTCTTTCAGTTTTTGCTTTGCTTTGTGTGGGGCTCTGTTTTTAGGTATATATGCTAATAATTATTATATCTTACTAATGCATCAACCTTTTTATCATTCTGTAATGTCCTTCTATGTCTTTAGTAACATTTTTTTCTCTTAAAAAATATTTATTTATTTATTTGGCTGCACAGGATCTTAGTTGCAGCATGTGGGATCTAGTCACCTGACCAGGGGTCAAACCCTGGCCCCCTGCATGGGGAGCACAGAGTCTTAGTCACTGGACCACCAGGGAAGTCCTAACAATTTTTTTTTTCTTAAAGTCTATTTTGTCTGAATTTAGTGTAGGCACTCCATCTCCCTTTTGGTTACTGTTTGCATGGAATATCTGTTTAGAAGATATTAAGAAGAGGTGGCAAGAATACACAGAAGAACTGTACAAAAAAGATCTTCACGACCCAGATAATCATGATGATGTGATCACTAATCTAGAGCCAGACATCTTGGAATGTGAAGTCAAGTGGGCCTTAGAAAGCATCACTACGAACAAAGCTAGTGGAGGTGATGGAATTCCAGTTGAGCTGTTTCAAATCCTGAAAGATGATGCTGTGAAAGTGCTGCACTCAATCTGCCAGCAAATTTGGAAAACTCAGCAGTGGCCACAGGACTGGAAAAGGTCAGTTTTCATTCCAATTCCAAAGAAAGGCAATGCCAAAGAATGCTCAAACTACCGCACAATTGCACTCATCTCACACGCTAGTAAAGTAATAATCCATTTAGTTTAACGTATTTATTGATAAGGAAGGCCTTGCTTCTGCTGTTTTGCTACTTGTTTTCTTTATGTCGTATGTCTTTTTGTCCCTGGGTTCCTCCATTCCTACCTTCCTTTGTGTTTATGGAGTGTCTTGTGTATCACGTTAATTTTTTGTTGTTCCTTTAAATACATATTATTTCAGTTATTTGGGGTTGCCATGGAGATTAAAATGAACATTTTAATTTGTAATAACCTAGTTTCCATTAATGCTAACTTAATTTCAATAGTATACAAAAATTTTTGCTCCTATATAGCTTCATTACCTTCCACTTATGTGGTTCTTGTTCAAACTGTGTTCAAAACCGCGTTTTTATCCATTGTGTGTCCATCAACATATTAACAGATTTGTAATTATTGCTTTTCAAGTCTATTTTTGGTATGCATCCTCCCTGGTGTGTACATTACCTGCTCGATCCCCAGAAATAGATCAGAACTTTCAAATCCGTGTAGACATCTCATTCCCCAGCCTTTCCTAAAAAAAAAAAAAAAAAAAAATAGACTTTTGGTTAGGCTATTGTTTGCCTCAACTTTTATCCAGTGCCTCAGGCAGCAGTGACTAAAACATTTGCCTATAAATGTTTTTAATAAACACCCCCCACCCACACCCCGGCTCTCTACCCCTAGGCCAGTTCTTAGTTAGGCAAAATGAAGACAAGCCTTCTGAGTTGATCTTACAGGGAACCACAAGATTGGTCAAAACAAATAATTACATTTTTTTGTGTGTGTGAATGAGGTCTGTTCTGCTCCCTCCACCACCATCAATATGGGTTATTATTTTCAAAACTACCACTGAGTTGGAGAGTAGATGAGACTGGGGTAAGATTATACACCACAAAGCTTACTGTCTTGCTGAAATTCAGCTGTTTTTCTTTAATAAGTGCTCCCAGTTTCCTTGAATAAGTGCTCCTTTGTTAAATTTCCACAATTGCAAAAAAGCGATTCTGACATTTTTGCCTTATTTTACTGCTTTTATTGAGGCTGGAATTTTGGAGTTCCTTACTCTGCCACACTGACGGGACTCTTCCAGTAGCGTCATGTTCTTGAGAGTCATGCGTATCATTGCATAAATCAGGAATTTCTTCCTTTTTACTGGTGGGTAGTATTCCATTGTAAAGATACGCCATAATTCTTAGCTCATTCATTTTTTAATGGATATTTAGGTTCTTTGCGGTTTCAAGCTTTTATAATAAAGTTGCTATATACGTTTATATATAAGGCTGTGTTCAAATATATGCTTTCTTTTCTCTTGGATACCTGCCCAGGAATGAGACTTGTTGACTGTTTGTTTAATTTAGTAAGAAATAGTCATGGACTTCCTGTGTGATCCAGTGGTTAAAACTTTGCCTTCCAATTCAAGGGATGTGGGTTTGATCCCTGGTCTGGGAGTTAACGAAAACATAAAACAGAAGAAATACTGCAACAAATGCAATAAAGCCTTTTTTAAAAATCCACATCAAAAAATAAACAACTTATCCTTAATAAAAAGAGAAAAAGAAAAGAGTCAAAGTGTTTTACAGTGTGGCTGTGCTATTTACATTCCTGCCAGTGTGATGGTTCCAGTTGCTCCATATGCTGTCAATAGTAGGTGTGGTCAGTTTACAAAAGATTAACAGTTTTAATGGTTAATGCATTTTTGTCTTTCTATGCACTTCCCAGAGATCAAATTGCCAATATCTGCTGGATCATGGAAAAAACAAGAGAGTTCCAGAAAAACATCTATTTCTACTTTATTGACTATGCCAAAGCTTTTGACTGTGTGGATCACAATGAACTGTGGAAAATTCTGAAAGAGATGGGAATACCAGACCACCTGACCTGCCTCTTGAGAAACTTATATGCAGGTCAGGAAGCAACAGTTAGAACTGGACATGAAACAATAGACTGGTTCCAAAGAGGAAAAGGAGTACGTCAAGGCTGTATATTGTCACCCTGCTTATTTAACTTCTATGCAGAGTACATCATGAGAAACGCTGGACTGGAAGAAGCACAAGCTGGAATTAAGATTGCCGGGAGAAATATCAATAACCTCAGATATGCAGATGACGCCACCCTTATGGCAGAAAGTAAAGAGGAACTAAAAAGCCTCTTGAGGAAAGTGAAAGAGGAGAGTGAAAAAGTTGGCTTAAAGCTCAACATTCAGAAAACGAAGATCATGGCATCTGGTCCCATCACTTCATGGGAAATAGATGGGGAAACAGTGTCAGACTATTTTTTTGGGCTCCAAAATCACTGCAGATGGTAAATGCAGCCATGAAATTAAAAGATGCTTACTCCTTGGAAAGAAAGTTATGACCAACCTAGATAGCATATTAAAAAGCAGAGACATTACTTTGGCAACCAAGGTCCGTCTAGTCAAGGCTATGGTTTTTCCAGTGGTCATGTATGGATATGAGAGTTGGACTGTGAAGAAAGCTGAGCGCCGAAGAATTGATGCTTTTTAACTACATCATGAGAAACGCTGGGCTGGAAGAAGCACAAGCTGGAATCAAGATTGCCGGGAGAAATATCAATAACCTCAGATATGCAGATGACATCACCCTCATGGCAGAAAGTGAAGATGAACTAAAAAGCCTCTTGAGGAAAGTGAAAGAGGAGAGTGAAAAAGTTGGCTTAAAGCTCAACATTCAGAAAACGAAGATCATGGCATCTGGTCCCATCACTTCATGGGAAATAGATGGGGAAACAGTGTCAGACTATTTTTTTGGGCTCCAAAATCACTGCAGATGGTAAATGCAGCCATGAAATTAAAAGATGCTTACTCCTTGGAAAGAAAGTTATGACCAACCTAGATAGCATATTAAAAAGCAGAGACATTACTTTGGCAACCAAGGTCCGTCTAGTCAAGGCTATGGTTTTTCCAGTGGTCATGTATGGATATGAGAGTTGGACTGTGAAGAAAGCTGAGCGCCGAAGAATTGATGCTTTTTAACTGTGGTGTTGGAGAAGACTCTTGAGAGTCTCTTGGACTGCAAGGAGATCCAACCAGTCCATTCTAAAGGAGATCAGCCCTGGGTGTTCTTTGGAAGGAATGATGCTAAAGCTGAAACTCCAGTACTTTGGCCACCTCATGCGAAGAGTTGACTCATTGGAAAAGACTGTGATGCTGGGAGGGACTAGGGGCAGGAGGAGAAGGGGACGACAGAGGATGAGATGGCTGGATGGCATCACCGACTCAATGCACATGAGTTTGGGTAAACTCTGGGAGTTGGTGATGGACAGGGAGGCCTGGAGTACTGCAATTCATGGGGTCGCAAGGAGTTGGACACAACTGAGTGACTGAACTGAACTGAACTGAGTGACTAACGAGGTTGAGCATGTTTCATATGCTTATTTGCCTTTTATACATCTTCTTTTGAGAGGCATCCAAGCATTTTGCCCATTTTTAAAAAGATTGTTTTTCTCTCTATTACTGAGCTGGTAAAAGTCCACTGTCCTCTATAGATACTGTGAAGAGTTTCTTCCTTTATATGGTTTACCTTTTCCTTTTCCAAACAGTGATGTCTTTTTTAAACTATAGCTTTATTAGAGATAGAGTTTCTTGTTTGGGTCCTATTATAATTGGTACTGTTTTCGAGATTTCAGTTTCCAATGGTTTGCTGCTAGTGCATAGACTTTAAATTGTATGTTTCCATCTTTATAAATTTATTTATAGTTTTAGGAACTTTTGAGGGGTGGATTTCTTGGAATTTTCTTTGGAGACAATCATGTGTTCTGTAAATAGGGACAGTTTAAATTCTTCCTTCCCAAAGTGCCCTTTATTATTTTTTTTCTTTTTTTATTATCTTGCCTTGATCTTCCAATACAATGTTGAATAGAAGTGGTAAGAGTAAACATTCTTATCTTGTTCTTGAATTTAGGGAAAGTATTCAATCCTTTACCAGTAAGTGTAATTTTGCTGTCGCCCAGTCGTGTCCGACTGTTTCTGACAACACGGACTGTAGCTTGCCAGGCTCCTCTGTCTGTGGAATTTCCCAGGCAAGAATACTGGAGTGGGTCTTGCCATTCCCTTCTCAATGGGATCTTCCCAGCCCAGGGATCAAACCCAGGTCTCCTGCTTTGCAGGCGGATTCTTTATTGTCTGAACCACCAGGGAAGCCCCAAGTATGATTTTAGTTCTGAGTAATTTATAGATGCCCTTTATCAGGTTGAGGAAGTTCCTTTCTATTCCTACCTTTTTTTTTTTACGACTTAAAAACATATTTAAAATTTTTTTTAATTTAATTTTTTGGCCAGGCTACACATTGCAGTATGTGAGAATCTTAGTTTCCCAATCAAACCTGATTCCCCAGCTTTGAAAGTGTGGAGTCTTAAACACTGGACCACAGGCAAGTCCACTACTCCTACTTTGATGAGAATTTATCCAGAATGGATAGGGATTCCCTGATGGCTCAGATGGTAAAGTGTCTGCCCATAATGTGGGAGACCTGGCTGGGTTTGATACCCTGGTCAGGAAGATCCCCTGGAGAAGGAAATGGCAACGCACTCCAGTACTCTTACCTAGAAAATTCCATGGATGGAGGAGTCTGGTGGGCTACAGTCCATGGGGTTGCAAAGAGTTGGACACACTTTCACTTTCACTTTATCCAAAATGGATATTGAATCTTGTCAAATACATACATTGATATGATCATATGTGCTTTCTTTTTTAGACTGCATTAATTAATACTCAAATATTGAAACAGTCCCATGTTGCTGGGATAATACTCAGTTGGTTGCTGTGAGTGGCAGTGGTCTGTCCCCCGTGATTTATTCCTCAAAGTCTATGCTATCTAGGGCCAGATCCATACACAAAGCTCAGCCGTGAGCCCAGGAGTTCATACATACAACTTTACCAAGTTGTTTTCTTCTTCTTTTTGGCCGAACCACACCCCTAGTGGGATCTTAGTCCCCTGACGGGGAATTGAACCCTGGGCCCTCATCAGTGGAAGCTCACAGCCTAACCACTGGACAGCCCGGGAATTCCCCCAAATTGTTTTCTTGAATTCCTTTTTCTCACCAATCTCACTGACACTTTCCAGCTCGTGACTACTCCTCTTCCTTGTCCCTGATTAGAAAGCCAGGCTTTAGTTCTCTGCTCTGCAACACCCTGTCCATGATGACGTCTTCCTTTAGTATCAAATGGCCAGGAGATAGAGAGAAGGCAGCAAGGGTGCCCCGGTCCTCTCGGGACCACAGTGCCTCTTGCCGTGGAGAAGATGCCTTTTAACTCTGCCTCTGTCTTTTAGCTTTTAACTGGGGTTGAAAAGAACATTGAAGAACATTTTCTGTAAAGGACTGGCAATAAATAAATTAGGCTTTGAGGGCTGCATATGGTCTTTGCTACACACTCCTTCGCTTCCTTTTTCTTTCTTCTTTGCTTTCTTTTCCACGATGCTTTGTAAATGGACAAACCATTTTTAGCTTGAGGGCCAGGTAAGAACGTGCTGCAGGCTGGCTTCGGCCTGGAGGTCATAGTTTACCACTCATCCTATAAACCATTTACATTTTATATAATTATTGATATGGTGGGACTTAAATCTGCTATCCTGATATCTGTTTTGTATTTGACCCATCTGTTCTTTGCCCCTGTTCCCGCTTTTTCAGCCCTTTTTTTGAATTAATCAAACATTTTTTATGATTTTATTTGACCTCGTTCATTAGTTTATTAGGTATAACTCAGTTTTTTATTATTTAGTGATGTTTTATGACAGCGTGTACATCTTTAACTTATTAATCTACCCTCAAGTAACATTATACACTTAAAAATATAGTCTAAGAACCTTACAATATTGTGCTTCTATTTTCCCCCTTCACCTTTGTGCTTCCGTTGTCAGATATTTTGCTTCTACATGTTATGACTGCCACAAGACATTGTTACTATTTCTGCTTTAAGTAGTCAATTCCCTTTTGAAAAGATTTAAAAAGGAAGAAAAAGACTTTTTCATGTTTATCCACACACTTACCATTTCGGATGCTCTCCTTTTCTTTATGTCCATCCATATTTCCATCTGGTATCATTTTTCTCCTGTCTGAAAGACTTCCTTTAACATTTTTTTTTTTGAAGTGAAGATCTGCTGGTGATTAATTCTTTCAATTTCATATGTCTAAAGAAATCTTTAGGCTCTGGTTCTGGGTAAAATGGAGTAAGTGCACTCCACCCTGTCTCTCCTACTGAATACAGCTGTAAAACCTGGACAGAATACATGGAACAGCTATCTGAGGACTCTGAAAAGTCAATATTAGTAGGAACATTGGAAAAAAAAAAAGACAAGTTGGAGCACCACCGAACCAGTGGTGAGTCTACCCATTATTTTTTTCCTAGTGTCCTCTAGTCTGAGCACAAGTCAGCCTGAAACCAAGAACTAGTTAGTGTTGGCAGGAACAGAGAAGCCCAGGAGGAACCTTCTGGTTCCCAGTGGAGGAGCAGGAAAGGGATCTCCTAAAGCCTAGAGAGAGGAGAGACATTCTTTTTCTTTTTTCTCCTCCCGAATCTCATGCCACTGCCCCAAGCAACTTCCTGGTAATGACGTGAGACCTCCCAGTGGAGCCCACAGCATCCATTCCTCAGTAACAACAAACTTGTGAAATGAGTTAAGAGTTAACCTGAATAGCTCCATAGTTAATGAAGAAAGTAAATTTATAGCTAGAATTGACCAGTGAACCCATCTGGGTCTGCTGCTATCTATTTTGAAAGGTTGATAATTATTTGGAGTTAATAATTATTGACTCAATTTCTTTAACAGATAAAGGCCTATTCGAACTGTCTCTTCCTTCTTGCGTGAGTTTTGCAGATTGTGTCTTAAGGAATGGAGCTGTTTCATCTAGGTTATCAAATTTGTAGGCAGAGTTGTTCATAATATTTATTATCCTTTTAATGTCCCTGGGATCTTTAAGGCTGCCTCCTGTTAAATTTCTGGTAATAGTAATCTTGAGTCCTCTTCTTAGACTAGTAAGAAGCTTATGAATTTTACTGATCTTGTCAAAGAACCGGATTTTGGTTTCATTGATTTTCTCTATTGATTTTCTGTTTTCAAGTCCATTGATTTCCATTCATTTTTATTGTATTGTATCTTCTGCTTGTGGAGTGTGTGTGTGTGTATGTGATCAGTCGTATCCGACTCTTTGTGACCCATGGACTCTAGCCCACCAGGCTCCTCTGACCATGAGATTTCCAGGCAAGAATATACTGGAGTCGGTTGCCATTTCCTTCTCCAGGGCATCTTCCCAACCCAGGGATTGAACCCGAATCTCTTGTGTCTCCTGCATTGGCAGGCAGATTCTTTTGCACTAATGCCTTCTGGGAACCCCTTCTTCTGCTTACTTTGGGTTTAAATTGCTCTTCTTTTTCTAGATTCCTAAGGTGGAAGCTTAGCTGATTGATTTTAGACCTTTCTTCTTTTTAACATACTGAAAGCTATAAATTTCCAAGATCTGCTTTTACTGCGTCCCACACATTTCAATAAGTTGTGTTTTAATTTTCATTTCATTCAGAGTATTAAAATTTTTTTCTTGGTATTTCTTCCTTGATCTGAGTGCTATTTAGAAGTGTATTATTTCGTCTCCAAGGATTTCGAGATTTTCTAGCTATGTTTCTGTTGTTGATTTCCAGTTTAATTCCACTGTGGTCTGATACAGATGTTGTGTGCTTTCTATTCTTTTAAATTCATTAAGATGTGTTTTATGACCCCAAATGTATTATAGTCTATCTTAGTCAATGTCCCATGTGAACTTGAGAATCTGTATCCTGCCATTATTGGATGAAGCAGTCAATAGATATTGCTTATATCCAGTTGTTTGATGTTGTTGAGTTCAGCTGTGGCCTTACTGATTTTTCTGCCTGCTGGATTCATGCACTTCTGATAGAGGGGTATTGAAATCTCCAAATATGGTGGTGGGTTCATCTATTTCTCCTTGCAGGTCCATCAGTTTTTGCCTCACATATTTCGATGTTCTGTTATTAGGCATATATGTGTAAAGGATTGTTATGTCTTCTTGGAGAAATGACTCTTTTATCATTTCTGCCTTTTGTGGTTTTAATGGAACATTTTTATTCTATATTCTCCCCTTTCTTAGCATATCAGTTAATACTTCTTTTTTTAGTGATTGCCCTAGAATTTGCAGTATATATTTACAACCAGGCCAAATTCACTTTCAAAGCAAACTAACTCTGATTCCTCCCTCCTATCCCTGTTATCATCATTCATTTCACTTATACATAAGTACACACACACAAATAAGTATACATGGTACTTTGTTGCTATTATTAGGTTAACAAGCTATTATCTTAGATCAATTGAGGATAAGAAAAATAAGTTTTTAAATAGCCTTCACTTATTCTTTCTCCTGTGCACGCTCTTTCTTTATGTGAAAGTGGGTTTCTGAACTTTATTATTTTCCTTCTCTTAAGGAATTTTTAAAAAGCATTGTTTGTGGGACTTCCCTGTGGTTAGGAATCCACCTTGCAGTGTGAGGGATGCAGGTTCGATCCCTGGTCAGAAAACTAGGATCCCACGTGCAGCAAGGCAAGCAAGCCAAGTGTTCCAGCCACAACGAAAGATCTCGCATGACACAGCAAAGATCTTGTGTGCTGTAACTAAGACCCTCCTGACACAGCCGGATAAATAAATATTTTTTAAAGAAATCATTTTTTTTTTGCAAGGCAACAAATACTCTCAATTTTTGTTTGAGAAAGTATTTCTCATTCACTTTTGAAGGATATTTTCCACCTAGAATTCTAAATTGGTGGGATTTTTTGTTTACCCTCTTAATACTTTAAGTATTTCACTCCATTCTCTCCTTGTTTGCATAGTTTCTGAGAAGTTGGACGCAATTCTCATCTTTTCTCTTCATTTTTCCCTGGCTTCTTTCAGGAATTTTTCTTTATCTTTGAGTTTTGGTAGTTTGGATATAATATGCCTGGGTGTGGTTTTCGGCATTCGTCCTGATTGATGTTCTCTAAGCTTCCTGGATCTGTGATCTGGTGTCTGACATTAATTTGGGGGAAATTCTCAGTCAAACAAATTATTGTTTCAAAAATTTCCTCTCTTCCTGTCTCTTTCTTCTCCTTCTGGTATTCCCATTAAGCATATGTTACACCTTTGGTAGCTATCTCCCAGTTCTATTCTGCTCTGGTATTTTTTTCTCCCAGCCTTTTTTCGCTTTGCTTTTCCATTTTGGAGATTTCTGTTGAGATATCCTCCAGCTCAAAGATTCTTTCCTCAGCTGTGTCCAGTCTGCTAATAAGCCCATCAAAGGCATTCTTCATTTATGTTACAGTGCTTTTGATCTCCAGCGTTTCTGTTTGGTTCTTAGAGTTTCCATCTCTGCTTACATTGCCCATCTCGTCTTGCATGCTGTCTATCTTATCCATGAGCCCCCTTAGCATAGTGATTATAGTGGCTTTAAATTCCTTGCTTTTATATTAATAATTCCAACATCCCTGTCTTATCTGAGTCTGGTTCTGTTGCTTGCTCTGCCTCTTCAGACTGTTTTTTTGCCTTTTAGTATGCCTTGTAGTGTTTTTTTCCCTTGATAGTTGGACGTGATGTACAGGGTGATAGGAATGACTATAAATTACCCTTTAGGGATGTTGTGATAAAGGGGGTGTAGAGGAGCATTCCATAGTCTAGGATTAGATCTTAGTCTTTTCGTGAACAGATGCTTCTGGACCATGAGCTTCACAAGTGCTGATTGTTTTTCCCGCCTTAGGTGGAACAGGATGGCTAGAATGGGATGGAGCTGGGTATTTCCCTTCCTCCAAGACAGTTGGCTCCATTAAACCCCTCTTCAAGTAAGTCTCTGGTTAGGTCATTTCTCCTGAATGCAGACTTTGTTAAGAACAGAATACTCCAGCATGTTTCATAATGGTTTGTTTTCTTCTGCACCTCCCAGAAGCACTGGGGGGGGTTTTCTCTGATATTCATTATGAGAACCCGGAGGGCTTCCCTGGTGGCTCAGAGGTTAAAGCGTCTGCCTCCAATGTGGGAGACCCAGGTTCGATCCCTGGGTCGGGAAGATCCCCTGGAGAAGGAAATGGCAACCCACTCCTGGGGGGGCGGCAGCAGGTCACCCTCTGCTGCCTCCCTTTGGAGTTTTTGTCAGTGACACTTGTCCACGCTCAGCCTCCAGCAGTTTGTCAGTTGTAATTGAGGTTTCCCGACCCGATACTGCTTTTTTGCACCAATAAGTTGTAGTTCTCCGCGTTCACCTGCCTGTCTCTACAGTTTGGGTGGGGAGGGGGCACTGATTTTCCCCATGACCTTGCTTCTCTGATGGATCTGAAGTTATTGATACTTCATTCAGCCTTTTACTTATTGTTGGGACAGAGTGATGACTTCCAAACTTCTTCCACGTTGGATGGGAAATGTTTCCTTCTATTTTTAGCTTGCTGAAAAGTGTTTTTATCATGACTGTATGTTGAATTTTGTCAAATGCTTTTTTTTTGCCATTATTGAGAAGACTATGTTGTTTTTAACCTTTATTCATTGATATATTTTATTACATTGATTGATTGATTTTTTTTTTTTTGGTAAACTAACTTTGCATTTCTGGGATAAATTTCAAGTTGACTTGACTTTTATCTGTTTTTATGTGTTTGTTGGTTGATTTTCTGATCCTCCTAATGGATTTTTGCATCTTTATTCAGGAGAGCTCTTTTTCCATAGCAAGGAATCAGCAAAGTTTTTCTGTGAAGAGTCAGATAGTAAATATTTGAGGCTTTGCAGACCGTGTAATCTGTGTCACAACTACTCAACTCTGCCACTGTAACATGAAAGCAGCAATGGGCAATATGCACATGAATGGGTGTGGCTGTGTTTTCTTAAGACATTATTTACATAAACAGATTGCAGGCTGATTTTGGCCATGGTTTGACAATCCCTTGTCTACGTTTGTTAGGGTTTTTTTTTCCCCCTTGTAATGTTTTTGTCTGGTTTTGGTATCAGAGTAACACTGGCCTCATAAAATTAGTTGGGAAATATTCTGTCTATGTTCTCTAGAAGTTTTTGTGAGATTGGAATTACCTCATTCTTAATTGCTTGCTAGAATTTACCCGTGAAGCCATCTGGGCCTGGAATTTTTTTCCTTGTTGGAAAGTTTTGAACCATAAGACATAAATTTTAGTAGATATAGACTCATTCAGATTTTTCTATTTTTTTCTTTTTTACAGAGGTATAAATCACATACCATAAAATTCACTTTTTTAAAACAGGGAACAATTCACTTGTTTTAAGTATAGTCACAAAGTTGTGCAACATCTTCTCATTTCATAAACATTTTCATCTCCCCCTGAAAAACTCCATTCCCATTAGTTTACACTCATTCTTGCTTCCTCCCAGCCCCTGGCAAACGCTTTCTGTCTCTATGGATTTGCTTATTCTGGACATTTCATATAAATGAAATCATATGATACATGACCTTTTGTGGCTGACTTCTTTCACTTAGCAAAATGTTTTCAAAATTCATCCATGTTGTAGTATTTGTAAGTACTTCATTCATTTTTTTGTAGTCGAAGATTATTCCATTGTATGGGTATACCACATTATGCTTATCCGTTCATCAGTGATGGATATGAGGATTGAGTCCACTTTGGGGCCACTGTGGATAACGTTGCAGTGAGCATTTGCGTACATGTTTTTACGTGGACATACACTTTTGGTTCTCTTATGTGTGCGTGCTCAGGTGCTTCTGGTATGTCCGACTTTTTCTGACGGTATGGACTGTAGCCCGCCAGGCTCCTCTCAGTTCTCTTGTGGGTATATACATAAGTGTAGAATCGCTCCTTTGGCAACTCTATTTTAACGTTTTGAGATACTGCCAAACTCTTTTCCAAAGTGACTGCACCGTTTTATATTTCTGCCAGCAATGTCCGAAGGTTCCAATTTCTCCACATTCTTGTCAACACTTTTTATTGTCTTTCTTTTTATTACATCCATTATAGTGGTTTTGATACATCATGGTGTGGTTTTGATTTTCATTTTCTTAGTGACTAATGATGTTCAACTTTTTTTCATGTGCTTATTGGCCATTTGCATGTATATCTTCTCTTGGGAAATGTCTATTAAAATCCTTTCCACATTTAAAGGATGAATTAGTTACCTCTTTATTGCTGTCATAAGAGTTCTTTATATATTCTGGAAACTAGTCCCTTATCAGAAAAACGATTTGCAAATATTTTCCTCCATTCCGTGGGTTGCTTTTTCACTTTCTGGATGGCGCTTTGAAATGTGAATGCTTAAAATTTTGAGCAAATCTGATTTACTTATTTTTTTCTCTTCTTGCTTGTGCTTTTCACGTCTTATCTGAGAAACCATTGCTTAGTCCAAGATCACAAAGGTTTACTATATCTTCTTCTAAGAGTTTTAGAGCTTTAGCTCTTTGATTTAGGTCTTTGATCTTCTGAGTTAATGTTTGTATATGGTGAGAGAAATAGTTTTATTACTTTTCCTTTAGAATGATTCATTTCTAGTTTATGTCATAAATTCAGTTGATTGTTGAGTATTTCTCTTATATTCTAAAGCCATGCTGAGTTTGTTTACTAGTTCTAACAGGTATGTGTGTGTGTGTGTGTGCACGTGTGTTTGAATTTCTTACGGTTGTCTATGAACAACACCCTGTCATCTACACATAGAGATAGTTAATATTTCATCTTTTTCAACCTGAGTGGTTTTGCTTCTCTTTCTTGCCTAAATACCCTGATATCTTTGTCTTATTCTTGGTCTTAGCAGGAAAGCTTTCAGTTCTCACCATTATGTATGATGTTAGCAGTGGATTTTTCATAAATGCCTTTTATCGTGTTAAGAAAGCTGTGTTCTCTTGTAGATCCCTGAGCTTCCTTAAATTGATGACTTTGAATTATTCGTCAGGCAGTTCATAAACCAGCATATGTGAGGGGTTCAGTTGCTGAAAAATTTCTGTGTTCTTGTGGTGGTATCATGTTTCCTTAATTTTTTTGTGTTCCTCAAAGTCTTGCATTGTTGTCTTCACATTTGAAAAAGTGGTCACTTTCTCCATCTTGACTGACTACCTTTGGGAGAGAGATCCTGTCACCAGTCAGCCCAGCTGGGAATTCTGAGGTTCAGCCCTTTCCTATAGTTGTGGCCACTCCACACCCCTTGTGCCCTCTTGGAGGGAAATTTTTTTTAAAGTATTTATTTAAAACATATTTATTTATTTGGCTGCACCTGGTTTTAGTTATGGCACATGGGACCTTCAGTTTTCCTTCTGGCACACAGGACCTTTGTTATAGCGTGTGGAATCTTTAGTTGTGGCTTGCGAACTCTCAGCTGCGGCGTATGATCGAACCTGGGCACCGTGCCTTGGGAGCTCAGAGTCTTAGCCACTGGACCACAAGGGAAGTTCCTTGGAGGGAAATTCTTAAGATTGTATGCCTTCTATTGATTCTATAAAGCCAGGCTAGAAGCTGAGAGCCTACTGTTTGATTTCCCTAGGCTTGTGCCCTGAGAATGCTCAAGTTTGGTGCCTTCTGTCAGTCCCAGAGTCACGCCAGCTTTCTGCTTGTGCTTGTAAGTTGTCTGCCAAGATTCATACTCCCTGTCCATGAGGGTGTGTGCAGGGAGCTGGCCAGAGGAGGTCAGTGAGGTGTGCAGAGCATTGGAGATACACTTGGACCAGTTGAGGGATCTGCAGGTGAGGCTTGCTAAGGGATTCGTGGGGGGACTTCCTGGTGGAGTCTACAAAGTGGTCTGTAGGATCTGCAGCCTTTTGTTTTGTCTTTTAAATTGGCATGAGGGATCTTAGTTCCTGGACCAGGGATTGAAACCATGCCCCCTGAGTGGGAGCACAGTCTTAACTCCTGGACCACCAGGGAATTCCCCTGGATAAGTTCTGAGCCCTAGTTTTTGTGATCCTATGGCACTCCACTCCAGTTCTCTTGCCTGGAGAATCCCATGGACAGAGGAGCCTGGGGGGCTGCAGTCCATGGGGTCGCTGAGGGTCGGACACGACTGAGCAACTTCCCTTTCACTTTTCACTTTCATGCATTGGAGAAGGCAATGGCAACCCACTCCAGTGCTCTTGCCTGGAGAATCCCAGGGACGGGGGAGCCTGGTGGGCTGCCGTCTATGGGGTCACACAGAGTCGGACACGACTGAAGCGACTCAGCAGCAGCAGCAGCAGGCTCTCTCAACCCCTCAGCTGTGCTGACTAACCCGGGTGAGTTAGAGTAAGTGGGCCTCTTGGGCACCATCCACTTTGACTGGGAAGCCAGGTGTTGACTTAACTGCTTTCTCATTTTTCCTGGGAGAAATTACAGGCCAAGAGGGTCTCTGTTGGCATTGAACTACGTCACCTTGAGAGGGGCAACATAGGCAAAGAGCAAATATTCATCTACTGTCTTGAATGTGTCTGCTCTCAGATTTTCTCGTCTCTGACAGTGATGGAACTTCTCTGCTGGATTCCTGGACTCCCACAAAGGTACTGTCACCCATCAGCGGTAGAACTGATGTCCTGTGGGCAGGGATGATGGCAGAAAACTCCTGTTCTGCCCTCTTGCTGGTGTCACTCCTCTAGTATCAGTTCTTCTTTAAACATTTGGCAAAATTCACCCGTAAAGCCATTGCGTCTTGGGCTTTTCTTTGTGAGAAGTTAGAACCCACCTGCCAATGCAGGAGACATAAGAGACATGGGTTCAATCCCTGGGTTGGGAAGATCCCCTGGAGGAGGGCATGGCAACCCACTCCAGTATTCTTGCCTGGAGAATCCCATGGACAGAGGAGCCTGGGCAGCTACAGCCTGTGGGATCACAAGAATTGAACATGACTGAAGCAACTTAGGACAGAGAACGTTTATTATCATTATTATTAATTCAATCTCTTTACATGTTGTAGAGCTTTTCGTTCTCTTTTTGAGTCCATTTTAGTATTTAAATATTTCTAAATATGTCCATTTAATCTAAGTTATCTACTTTGTTGGTATACAGCTGTTCATGGTATTGCCCTATAGCTCTTCTTACTTCTGTAAAGTTAGTAGTAATGTCTATTTTTTCATTCTCAATTTTAATAATTTGAGACTGCTCTTTTTCTCATTCAGCCTTGCTAAAGATTTGCGAATTTTGTTACCATTTCAAATAACCAGATTTTGGTTTCTTTCATTTTCTCTATCATTTTTCTATTTCACTTATTTCCCTTTTATCTTTTCTTTTTCACTCAGCTATAATTTGCCCTTTTAGCTTCTGTTTCTTCCTATGCTAGTTTTGATAGTTTGTGTCCTTAAGGAATATGTCCATTTCCATTTCAGTTATTGACTATATTGACATGATATTGTTCATAATCATCCCATGTTATCTATTTAGTGTGTATATATATAATCTCTAGCGATCCTCCTTCTCTCTCTAATAATATTGGTCACGTAATAGTCTCATGCGAAGAGCTGACTCATTGGAAAAGACTCTGATGCTGGGAGGGATTGGGGGCAGGAGGAGAAGGGGACGACAGAGGATGAGATGGCTGGATGGCATCACTGACTCGATGGACGTGAGTCTGAGTCAACTCCGGGAGTTGGTGATGGACAGGGAGGCCTGGCGTGCTGCAATTCATGGGGTCGCAGAGAGTCGGACACGACTGAGCGACTGAACTGAACTGAATAGTCTCTATTTTTTGGTTGAAGAATCCAGTCTGAGTTTTCCCAATTGTGGCGAAAGGTATAGAGCAGCCCTATGGTCTCCGCCTTCTGGGGTTCACTCGCGTGGGTGAGCTGCTCCCTTCGAGTGCAGATGTGACCTGCGACCTGCTTCTAATCTATTGTTGTTCTTGTTCAGTCGCTCAGTCATGTCCGACTCTTGGTGACCGTATGGGCTGAAGCATGCCAGGCTTCCCTGTCCTTCCCTGTCTCCTGGAGTTTGTTCACACTCATGGCCATTGAATCGGTGATGCCATCTAATCATCTCATCCTCTGTCTCCCCCTTTTCCTCCTGCCTTAAATCTTTCCCTCAGGGTCTTTTCCAATGAATTGGCTCTTCGAATCAGGTAGCCAAAGTATTCTAATCAGTAGAATATAGCAAAGGTAAAGGAGTATACATGATTATGTATATGTGATTATTTTGTATGAGTTAATAATTCACATTACTAGGAGACGGCCCCCCTCCACCATGGCTTTGAGGGATTAAACTGCCATGTTGCAAACTGCCATTTGGAAAGGGCCATGTCGCCAGGAGCTGCAGGTGGCCTCTAGCTGACAACAAACTGAGGCTCTAAGCCCAGCATCCCATAAGGAACGGATTCTGTCAATAACTTTCTAAGTTGGAAGTGGTCTCCTCCTGAGCTGAGCCATAGGCAAGACACCTTAATTGTGGTTTTGTCAAGCCCTAAAGCAGAGGACCCAACTGATCTGTGCCTGGACCTCTGCCCCACAAAACTAAGAGAAAATTAACACATACTGTTTAAAGTCACTATGTTTATGGTACTATTGTTATATAACAATAGATAGCAAATATTTTAATGATTTGGACCTTTCAAATTAACTGCTTTTGGTATCAGCATTTTCTGTATTGTTTGTCCACTTCCTATTTCATTGACTTGTGTTCTTATCTTTATTATTCACATTTTTCTATCTCAGGTTGAATTTGCTCTTTCATTTCTTAGGTTTTTAAGACAGACCCTTTACTCATCGATTATCAACTTTTTATGTCTTGTACAGCAGTTAAAGCTATAATTTCCCTCTAAGTCATTGCTTTTAGAGCTGCAGCCCACAAATGTCGGTGTGTTGTATTTTCATTTCCATTTGGTACAAAATACTTTCTAATCTCTCATGTGGTTTTTTTCTTTGACCTATGGGCTATTTAGAAGTATGTTAATTTCCTAAGATCTAAGAAAATTTCCAGGTTTTAGAATTCTCCTTTTTTCCTCTCCTCTTAGGGATCACATTTCTGTGCTGCTTCTTGACCATGTTGAAGAACCGCTGTGTCCTCTGTTTTATTTGGTTTTCTCCTTGCTAAGGTGGGAGGGCAGATGCAGTCCGTGTTACTCCATGTGACTAGACTCGGAGCGATCTGCTTGGGTTTAACGCTACTGTCCTTCTCTTTGTTTTCTATTTGTTCCCGCAGCTGTGTTCACCTTTGCCTCTTTCCCTTCCTTTGCCAGTTGCTGCTGCTGCTGCTAAGTCGCTTCAGTCGTGTCCGACTCTGTGCGACCCCACCAGGCTCCGCCATCCCTGGGATTCTCCAGGCAAGAACACTGGAGTGAGTTGCCATTTCCTTCTCCAATGCATGAAAGTGAAAAGTGAAAGTGAAGATGCTCAGTCGTGTCCGACTCTTCGCAACCCCACGGACTGCAGCCTACCAGGCCCCTCCGTCCATGGGATTTTCTAGGCAAGAGTACTGGAGTGGGGTGCCATCGCTGGTTGTTGGTTTACATTTATTTGGCCTTGCCAGGTCTTAGTTGTGGCATGTGGGATCTTTAGTTCTGGCACGTGGGATCTTTAGTTCTGGCATGTGAACTCAGTTGCAGCATGCCACATCTAGTTCCGTGACCAGGGATCAAACCTGGGCCCCCGACACTGGGAGCATGGCAGCTTAGCCCCTGGACCACCAGGGAAGTCCCGCTTCCTTCCTTTGGACTGAGGATTTGTCTTTTGGTTTTAGCCTTCCATTTTGATCACTTTTGGCATATTAGCTACTTCTGTGTGTGTGTGTGTGTGTGTGTGTGTGTGTGTGTGTGTGTGTGTAACTGCCCTAGAGTTTGTACTTTGGATTTTTAACTTATCCAAGTTAAAGATCCAGTCTATCTTTAAAGTATTAACTAATACTTTGTGAATAATATAAGACCCTTACAACAGTATACTTCCACTTCCATCCTTTGTGCTGTGGCAGTCACTTCATTTTACTTCTGTGAAGGTTCTAGACCCCACAATACAGTGTTTTTTTTTTTTTCTTTAAAAGTCAGTTACTTTTAAAAAAATGTTTTAAATTTCTTTTCAAAATGAACAACTTTTCACTGAAACCAAGTTGATTTACAATGTTCTGTTAATTTCAGGTATACAGAAAAGTCAGTTATCTTTGAAGGAAATAAAAATGAGAGAAAATCTGTTTTATATTAGTCCACATATTTGCCTATTTGTCATTCTGGTATTCTTCATTGTCAGGTAAATCATATTTACACGTTTTTTTCCTTCAGCCTGAAAAACTTTCTTTAAATTTTTCTTGTAGGGCAGGGCACGCTGGCAATGAATTTCCTCACCTTTTGTTTGTCAGAAAATACCTTTATTTTTCTTTCTTTTTTAAAGAAAGAAATTTATTGCTAAAAATGCTAACCAATTATACATGTAATAGATGAATCAGTGTTGTTCTGTAGGTCTCCAAGTCTATATTAACATTCTTTTTAATTTTTTTTTCCCCTCCAAGCTGCAGCTGAGCTCATCCAATGAATTTTTCATTTCAGACATTGTATTTTCAGCTCTAGAAGTTATATTGGTTCTCTTTTATATCTTTTATTTCTCTCCTCATTACATTTATTTTTCCTTTAAGATCCTGAACACTTTTATCATAGCTGTTTTCAAGTCTTGTCAGCCAATTGGATTATCTTTGTCATTTCTTGATCTATTTCACTGATTTTTTTTCTTGGTTATGGGGCACATTCTCCTTTTGGGTTCCCCAGAAATAGAGCCTAAGTCTGTATTAGAAGTAGATGCTGTGATTTCATGAGGTAAGGAAGCAGAATGTGGCCTCAGGGAAAGTGTGTTCTTGGCCTGATCCACAGGGAAGACTCTAGAGCATAAATTGCACCACAAGTTGGCTTTCCTGGAGGAAGGGAGTCCCCATTTCATCTGGCCATTGATCGTAGGCTGCTCAACATCCAGACTAATAGCTCCTATCAGCTCAGGGCTGTTCTCGGGAAAAGGGGCAGTCAGGAGCTGCCCATGTTCACAGAAGGTTCACAACCAACAAAGGGCATTTGGCATCCTGCATGGCCTTCATGGAGGCCTCTTTCTCTGTCTCAGAGTCTTCTAAGCAGGGGTCCTCTCTGCCTGACAACAAGTGCAACCTGGGATGTTGGGGTGGGGTTCACTTCCCTAGCAGCAACCCTCAGCCAGTAAGAAAACACCCATCTCCTGTCACTCAAACAGACCAATCAGGATGGCATTCTGTGTAAGCCTGGAGGTTCCGGTGGAACTGAGCCCCTGCTGCCTATGGCAGAGAGCATCCTTAAGTTGCCTTCATGCTTTCCTTCCTCCTCCATCCTGTCTCTTGAAATCCTCTCCCAAATGCATGGTCTAGTTCAGGCACTGCCTTCTTGGGAATCCAGATGAAAACGCCTGGGGCCGAGGTTCTGGATGGAACCCTAAGGTAACAGAGACCTGTTGGGCCTTTCAAGGTGACTTGATTACATTTTCACTTTAGAACAGTCCCAGGGGCGGTGAGAAGCAGACAGTGTCACAGTGGACTATGGGAGAGGGGGTCATCTGGGAGGAAACTGAGGGAGAGAGACGAGACTTGTGGCTGGTTGGAGAGTCTGTACCCCAAAGCGCTGGCAGCCTGGAGCCCGGGGCATGGGACAGGAGGGACCCAAGGGAGGGGCTGGTTTGGGGACAGCAGGCAGATCCAGTTTACCCAGTGTCCTCCTTCTCTGAAGAAGCAATGCTTCCAAGAAATGTCCAGAACTGGCAAGTCTGTAGCGATAGAGAGTAGGGCTGGTGGGAGTAGAGATGGAGTCTGGAAGGATTAGAAGTTAGGGGGTGATAGGCCAAGGCTTTCTTTTGGGGGGATAAAATAGGCTAAAATGGTCAGTGGAAATGTGTGTAGACTTTGTGAATATGCTAAAGACCATTGAGTTGTATGCCTTAAATGGCTGAATTGTAGGGTATGTGAATTCTATCACAATCAAACTGTTATTTTTTTAAAAAACAATGAGTGCAAAGTTGTGCAAGGGACGTGGTGTTGGCAGAGGGAGGGAACCTTGCTGACTCACGGACGGTGGGCTGGGCCTCAGATGTTCTTTTACTCACCCACCTTGTTTACCAGTGGGGTACATGGAGAGGGTGAGGCAAGGGCTTATACCCAGGTCTCCGGACTCTCTGGTGGCGCGTCCCCCCCACCGGCCATCTCCAGTCACTTGGCCTGCATCTGGCTGCTCCATCCACTGCAGCGTACACTTCCCTTCCCTTAGGCCAGTGGCCTTCTGAGAGGTGGGTGACAAATTGGATGAATGACCTTTCTGCTTTCTGCCCCCTCCCCGCTTCGCCTGGCCTGGTGAGTCTGACTGCCGCCCCAAGGGTCTCCTTGCTGCCAAGGACGCGGCCTGGGAGGACCCAGCTTGGGTGGAGGGAGAAGATGTTTGGTTCTCTGAGCAAGAAGGATCGGGAAATTGAGTCTGACACCTGGCAAGGCCCACTGCCCGGGCAGCACGCAGGGGAGCCTGGCCGGCACCCCGACTAGGCTCTTCCAGGCCAGCACCTCGCCAGGGTCCTGGCAGAGGCCAGAAGTGGGCGCGCCGGGGGGTGGAGGGGGTGTGGGAGCAGACAGCCTGCGGGTAATGGAAAAGCTAGAACATCAGTCATGGCGGGCCTGCAGCATTCGTGGGTTGATGTCAACAATAGAGGAGGAATTTGTGACCTTTTGCCAAAGATGCTGGACTTCCCAGTAGCCGCCTTGGAGCCCATGCTCGGACCACTCCTGGAATCTTCTTGCTGTCATTGTTCTACCCTTGCTGCCAGCAAGACCCCCAACCCCTCTGCCTCAGATACCTCCTTCAGCCTCGCCATCCCACCGCTGGCAGCTCCCTCCAGGCCAGAAGCCTACCCTGCACTGGTGCCCAGCGTGCCCCCCTCCCAGTGTCATTCTCGGCAGACCCTCTCCTGGGCTCCGTCTCCCCACCTTGCTGGCCCCAGGGGCTCAGATCTGCTCTTCATCCACCCAGTAGAGCCTTTGTTCTCCTGCCTGACTGTGGCCAGGGCCTTGCTTCCTTCCTAGAACAGGAGGGCCTATCCCCCGGCCACCTCCCGACTGTCTGGCACCCCAGGCTCTAGGCCTCTCACCGAGTTGGAAGCCCCTACCCTGTCAGCTGCCTGACTCATGGCTGATGCTCCACTCACATTAGCTAATGCTTGGGAGGCAGCTGGGTCCCCTTCCTGCCCGTGACGTTATCTGGAGCCAGATGCTCATCGGTGACACTGACTGGCCAGAGGGGCTTCTCTGACTGAAAGTCATGGCTGGAGGAGCATCGATGCTTGGTGGAGAGGGTTCTGAGTCAAGAGCTGCTCCCAGCAATTCTCTGGCCGCTAGTCTCAGTGTTATTGTGGCCTCTGGTTTCACTAGCCGCAGCAGGACCCCCATCACCACCACCATCGCTGCCACCAGCGTCTCCATCATTCCCTTCATGTCCTCCGTCGTCACCTCCAGCCTGTCCACCACTCGCACCATCACTGTCACCCCAGACCAGCCCCACCAGGGCCACCAGCCACCATGACCACCGCCACTGTCACTGCCACTGTCTCCATCATCCCTGTAATTTCCCCCACCCTCACCTCCACCCTCACCCCCACCCTCACCTCCATCCTCACCTCCACCCTCACCTCCATCCTCACCTCCATCCTCACCTCCATCCTCACCTCCACCCCTGTCTCTTATACACATCTTAGGTTACAGTCCATGGGGTCGCAAAGAGTCGGACACGACTGAG
>SJYT01035215.1:133150-158127 GCA_006410635.1 Cephalophus harveyi | reverse complement strand
CCTCACCTCCATCTTCACCTCCATCCTCACCTCCATCTTCACCTCCATCCTCACCTCCATCTTCACCTCCACCCTCACCTCCATCTTCACCTCCATCCTCACCTCCATCTTCACCTCCATCCTCACCTCCATCTTCACCTCCATCTTCACCTCCATCCTCACCTCCACCCTCACCTTCATCTTCACCTCCCTCTTCACCTCCATCTTCACCTCCACCCTCACCTTCATCTTCACCTCCATCCACACCTCCAACTTCACCTCCACCCTCACCTTCATCTTCACCTCCATCCTCACCTCCATCTTCACCTCCACCCTTACCTTCATCTTCACCTCCATCCTCACCTCCATCTGCACCTCCATCCTCACCTCCACCCTCACCTCCGTCTTCACCTCCATCTTTACCTCTATCCTCACCTTCATCCTCACCTCCATCCTCACCTCCATCTTCATCTCTATCCTCACCTCCACCTTCACCTCCACCCTCACCTCCATCCTCACTTCCATCTTCACCTTCATCTTCATCTCTATCCTAACCTCCATCTTTGCCTCCATCCTTACCTCCACCAACTTTACCACTTCTACCATCACCACCACTGCCACCCGCCCAGCTCCCAAGTTGGGCCCCTAATACCACTAGATATTTCTTAACAACCAGTCCTGTGTCTGCTTGGAGAGTTGACCCTGCATGTGGCATGTAGCCAGAATTGCAGGTCCCCGCTGCCTCTTGGCTCACATCTACCCATGAGTTGGGACTCTTACTTTGCATGGTATTAGTGGCCCAGTGTTAGATTGACTGGTTTGTTTAGAGTTCACACAGGCAATGCCTGACCATCCTGGGGCAGCTTCCAGTCAGGAGTCAAAGGGACAAGGAGCTTGTCCTTACACATGACCTCAAAGAAGGCAGGAGATAGGGTAGGGGAAGAACCCAAAGTAGAAGTCAGCCAGAGTGCCATGGACTCAGTGCGGCCTCCAAAAGTTACCACTTCTCTCTGGGTGCCCCCTCTTCCAAGAACAAACCTCCATTTCTCCACAGAGAGCTCCTGACAGGTGCAAAGTGTGTCTGCAGCCTCCACTCCCCTGAGGGTGTGCTGCTCGGCGGGGTAGCCCATCAGCTGGCCGGGTGCATTTCCGGCTTCCACCTCTTACCAGCTCTGAGATCTTGAGGAAGTCACTCATTCTTTCTACAAACCTTCCATTTCCTCATCTATAAACAGGGGGTAAACATTAGACTCTACCTCTTAAGCCTGCAATGAGGATTAACTGACATCATCCATCGATAGCACTTAGCTCAGATTGTTAGTGGTGCCCCAGGCCTGCACTTTGCAGAGGGAGACACAGAGCTGGCTGGTCGCTTGTGGGGACGGGGTGGGGATCGGCAGGGAGAATTGCTGAGGTCATCCGCTCAGAAGTGACAGAGCAAGGGTTGGGAGCCAGGCCATGAGCCTTCTGGTTTCTTTTCTGAGTTCCTGTTGACTTGGGAGATTGCGAGGGGCACACAGGGACGCTAAGGCCTGGCTCCTGCCCTGGAGCCCATGGCCTGGGCCAAGGAGGGGAGAGGACTGGGCCCCTGGCAGCAGAGTTGGGCTGACAAGGAGTGTGCTGTTCCAGGCCTGCCTGTGGGGGCTCAGCATGACATTCTGGGGGGACTCAGGGCAAGGACCCCAGAAAGGCTGGGTAGGATGGGTCCTTGGGAGCCACGGGGGCTTAGGTCACCAGAGAGGAGAAAGAAGGCATTAGAGTTAAGGGAAACTGAGCAAATGTTGGAGACCAGTGTGGGCATGGCATGTGTGAGTCCAAAAGGATGGATGCCTGGCCAGTGGGTATAGAGGATCCTGGGTCCTGAAAGCTGAATGCTAAAAGGTCCTTGGAAGTCATCACTGTACCCACCTGGTTCAAAGGAGAAGCAAAGGGACTTCCCCAGCAGTCCAGTGGTTAAGACTCTGCATTTCCACTGCAGAGGCCACAGGTTCTATCCCTTATCTGGGAACTGAGATCCTGCGTGCCTTGAGGTAAAAAGCCAAAAGCAAACAAGCAAAAACAAGCAGAACAAGCAAACAAGCAAAAAGCAAGAACAAAGGAGAGACTAAGCCAGAGGAGGGCCAGGCAAGGGTGGAACCAAGACTGTCACTGGACTCCCTCCTCCCACCCCCCTGGGCTGGAGGGGTCGTTCTGACCATCGGCACAGCTGCCCAACATCACGACGTCTGGTGGCCCAGTGCTGGCTGGAGTCCTGGACTTCTTTCCTGTCCTGTCCTCCTTGTTCTGGTACCAGGGTCCTGTCTGGTGCCAGTCTCCAGGGGGGGAATTCAGGAGACCAGCCAAGAGAGGGACCCAACCCAATGTTAGAATTTCTTGCACCAAGCTGTCAGGAGACTTTCCGTCTTATTCACGGTCTTTCTGGGAGCGGTCCCTGCCTGTCCATTGTCAACAAGAGTTGCCCTTCAGAGAGTCCAGCTAGAGCCTGGGCATCATGTCAAATTAAGACCCTCATGTCATTGTAGGGAAACTGAGGCTCAGAGAAGCCAAGTCACCAGCCCAAGTTGCTTTACTAGAACAGAGCTGGGGCTGGACACAAGGGCCGTCCGATGGCCCCCTCGCAAGACTCCCTCCTCCATGTACTTGAACAGAGCCTCTGGGGGTCTGGGATGAGCTGGACGGTGATTCAGGGAGGAGTGGAAGACAAGATGAGCAGCTGTGGCCGCAGCCAGCTGCCTGCGGGCCAGGGCGCCCTGCCACCCACGGTCCAGCCCACTCTCTGCCAGGGCCTGTCGCCTGCTGCACTGAGGGCGGCCGGAACGCCCAAGCTCCTGGGGCCACCACCCTCTCCCCTCGTGGCCCTGGCACAGCGTCCCACACCAGTGGGCCTGGATGCCCAGACCGCCGTCCGCCAGCGAGCACCAGTCTGCCCCCCAGCATGCCCGGCCCCAGGGTCTGCCAGTGGATAGAGAGCCCTGCTGAATGGGGGGCACCAGGCCTCTGGGTCTGCCTCTGGCCATGGTTGGGCTCCTGGACACCCAGGCAAAGGACTGCCCCTCTGCCTACCACCCATCTAGGGCAAGCTATCTGGGGTGGGAGGTGAGGAGTGACTGGGCGTTTTAGGAGGGAATTTCCAGGGTAGAGGACCCATCTGAGGCCCAGACACTGAACTGTCTGCCCCTGGAGGGCCCCAGGTGGCTGCCCATCAGCTGCCTCCCCTCGCCCCTCCTCTGTAGGTCCTGTCTCAGTGGGTGAACCTGCCAGCCCCTCACTCCCCAGCAGTGTCCTGGCAGCCCTCTAATGACAGCCACATGGTCGTTGCTCCAGGACAGACTTCTCCATCCCTTACGCAATCGTTCACCAGCCTTTGCCAGAGACCTGCCCCTACCCCCAGGCCTGCCAGCCTGTCCCATCAACAGTCAGGGTGGGCTTGTAAAAGAGGCACGTGGGGACCATGTCACCCTGAGCCTTACATCTTCCCTGGCTCCCTGGTGACTGCAGAGAAAGTTCCGGCTCCTTAGCCAATTGTCAAGGCCCCTGGTGTCCCAAGGCATCCATGCTCTCCAGGCTCCAGTTTCCCTTCTAGCTAAACATCTCTGGTCCCTGGAAAGTCTGGGCTGCTTGACAGCACCTCTAGTCCTAGGCCTCGAAAGTTCTTCCCACAAGATTTGTCTTAACTACGGCCCCTTCATGAAGCATTCCTGCTGATTCCTTTGGCCTGGGGGAATTGGCATGGTGCACCCACGTGCACCACTACGCTCAGCGGCTCTGATTTGGGTCTCAGCCTGCCTTCCCCACTATAATAAAAGCTCCTAGAGGCAGTAATAAATCCTGTTTCCTTCTCTCTGCAGCCTCAGTCCTCAGCACAGGGTCTGCCCCAGAAAGAGGCCATGCAGGAAGTATGTCCATCCATCCATCCATCCAGCCAGCCATCCATCCATCCATCCATTCCCTACACTTGAGGTGTTCTTGGAATATTGCACAACTTTCTCAAGCAGGACAGCCAAGGGAAGGCATGCTCAAAACCACAGGGTTTGGAGGCAGCTGACCAGAAGGACCTGAGAGGCGAGGGGAGGTACAGGTAACTGGTGTCTAAGCGGGGAGGCCCGGCCCGTGGCCCAGCGAGACCTATTTTGCAGTAGCCTGATGCGTGGGACAGCTTGGGTTTAATTTTTTTTTAACTGGAATATAGTTGCTTTGCAATATTGTGTTAGTTTCCACTATACAGTAAAGTGAATCAGCTATATGTATATATATATATCTTAATTTAAATTTTTTAAAATTTGTCTCTGGCTGTGCTGGGTCTTCATAGCTGCACGCAGGCTTTCTCTAGGTGCAGAGAGCACGGGCTGCTCTTCGTTGTGGCGCGCGGGCTCCTCGTTGCGGTGGCTTCTCTTGTTGCGGAGCAGAGGCTCTGAAGCACAGGCTCAGTAGTTGCTCTGCAGCACGTGGGATTTCCCGGACAAGGGATGGAACTCATGTTCCCCACATTGACAGGTGAATTCTTAGCCATTGGACTACCAGGGAAGCCCCCACCCTGCCCTGCCTTTTCATTTTAAGCTCTCCTACTTCCTAGCTGAGTCTTGTGGGGCAGTTGATTACCCGCTCTGAGCCTACAATGATATTTTCCCTTGGTGTTTCATAGGCAGTGAGGTGGTGGTGGTGTTCAGTCGCTGAGTCATGTACAACTCTTTGCGACCCATGGACCACAGCACACCAGGCTTTTCTCCCTCACTATCTCCCTGAATTTGCTCAAACTCATGTCCATTAAGAAGTGGTTAGTGGACTTGGTCATGGTTATAATAGGTGTGGAGGATGACCAGGAAGTGGCAATTTGGGAGTTAGCCCTGGTTATGGAGGAGGAACGGAGAAGGCAATGGCGTCCCACTCCAGTACTCTTGCCTGGAAACTCCCATGGACAGAGGAGCCTGGTAGGCCGCAGTCCATGGGGTCGCTGAGTCGGACACGACTGAGTGACTTCACTTTCACTTTTCACTTTCATGCATTGGAGAAGGAAATGGCAACTCACTCCAGTGTTCTTGCCTGGAAAATCCCAGGGATGGCGGGACCCGGTTGGCTGCCATCTGTGGGGTCGCACAGGGTTGGACACGACTGAAGCGACTTAGCAGCAGCAGCATGTCCATTGAGTCAGTGATGCCATCCAACCATCTCGTCCTCTGTCGTCCCCTTCTACTCCTGCCCTCAATTGTGGGTGCTTGGTAGATGGTTACTCTCCACTTCTTCCTTCTTTGGGGAGCCTCTTGTTGGTGTGAGACACTTGGAACCTCTTCTTGAAGAAGCAGGGAGTTGGGATGCCTCAGCCCTGTAGAAGCCAGTCTGCGGTGGCCCTGTGGGAGGTGAGCATGGCGGAATGGTCCCAGAGGTCTCTGCCTTGGGAGGAGGGGCCTCCTGAGTCACAAGCACACGGGTGCCCGCCTGCCCTTCTGGCCCACACACTGCCATGGCCTCTGCACTGCTCGGCAGGGCTGGTCCTGGGTGCGCCCAGCATTGGCCCCACTGTGGCTGGCAGAGCCAAACCGTCATCAGGCCTGGCCCTGTGCCTGGCATCCCTCTGGCATTGCTTGGGCACTGGCTTCCTGCAGGCGGATGCAGGCATGTGCCCTGTGCTGACAGGCCCTCCCTGGGGCTGAAGGTGCCTGGGGCCAGGCCCCCACCCGCTGACCCTCCCAGGGAAGGCCTGATGAATGGAGGCTAGTCAGAGAAGGGCCCCATCTACCCTCAGGTCACAGCAACCACACCTTCCTCCCCTGACGGGGGCTTTTCAGAGCAGGGCCTTGCCCACCACCCTCCTCAGACTGGGCTTTCTGAGCCAGGGCTATGTGTCCCCCTTCAGACTGACTTACGTTTTAGGGTGAGTCCGTGTCTCCTCTCTTGTACCAGCTTCACGGGGCAGAGCCATGACTCTTGCTCAGACAGAGAAGGTGGTTGCAAGAACATTCTAGAAGGACCTGGTGGTAGGGGAAGCATGGTGAATCCAAGGCCCAGTGAGTGGTCCCATGAGTGCTGGGTGTCAAGTGGTAGAGGAGGGAAAATAATGGATGAAAGGCAGTGGGTCCATGGCTCCCTAAGGCTGGGCTTTGTCCTGAAGATGGAGAGGTGCCAGGGAGGAAGCAGGAGGGTCCGGCGGGCGAGTCCCACAGATTGTGGCTGACATGTGGACCACAGGAGACAAGCCTGGGTGCCGAAGGGTGGTGGGTGGATGGGAGAGCGTGAGGAGGGGGCCGTTTGGGAAGGAGGAATCGATCGGCCTGCTGGCAGGGGGACGATGGGGGCATCAGGCCCAGGCCCCCGAGCCCGGCTTGGGCAGTGGAGGCAGGTCCATAGCAGGGGGGTGAGGGCCCAGAGGCGCGCAGGCGGCCATGCCCGGAGCACAGCCCTGAGGGGAGCTCGCGTCCAAGGAGCTGGGCAGCAGGTGGAGGTGCCGTGCGGGCAAGAAGGCCAGGGAGCGGGAGAGGTTTGGGGGCTGGGTAGGGGGACGCAGAGAGGAGGCAGGGACGAGAAAGCCCCTCCGGCAACGCCCGCGTCCTCTGCTGGAGGAGGGGCGGCACGTTCTGTCTGGAACGTGGGGGTCCCAAGGCAGCTGGTGCTCGGGGGAGCTCTGTGAGTTCCTTGACATCCCACTGCCCCGGCCTGAGGCCGCCCACCCCACCTCCAGCCCTCCCACTCCACACCGAGCCCTCACAGGCCTTTGGAATTTTCCAGGTGGAAATTCACCTCAGAGGCCCTCTGGCCCCACAGAGGACAACCCGTCTCATCTCTGGTCCCACCACCCCCGACCCCCAGCCATCCTGTGGGCTCCGGGACGGGGGCTCCCCAGGATCACCGGGCCCTCCTCCCCAGGGGGCAGTGGCCGAAGAAGGAGACGGGCCCCCTGGCGACCCCCGCGTACCTCTCCCCTTTCCCCACCAGTTCCAGACACATTTGCGATTTATCTCTCTGTGTGTTGTTTATTGTGTGGAGGCCAGGCCTCCCAGCCAACTCGGAGCTGGACCGGCCAAGCCGTGGCCCGAGACGGCCGTCCCAGCCAAGCCCGGAGCAGCCCCCCGCCCGCGCCCTCTCCGCCGCCCCTGAGCCAAGCAGGCCCCGAGCTCTGGCCGGCCTGTCGCTGTTTATGGACCCCGGGGCCTGTCTCCCCCGTTGCCTGCCGTGTTTACAGCCTCGCTGTGTTTGCCTCATTTCACTCTGGGTGACGCCCCAGTCTGGACAGGGCCTGCATGCCATCCTGCTGAGACCTCTCTCGTCGCCCGGGCCTGGGCCCCCGGGCTCCTCGTCTGTCATTTCACTGGATTTCACCCGCCGGCAACCGGCTTGCTGGGAGGGCTTGTCACCCACAGGAGACTGAGCGAGGGGCCCTGGGTGAGCAGGGCAGGAGGCGTGCGTGCGTGGGGTGCGTGTGTGTGTGTGTGTTGGGGGCCTGGGGAAGGCGCGCACATAGACCCAAGCACACACACACACCCCGCCTGAGCTCGTCAACTGTTGTCCCATCTCCGCTGCGGCAGCACGGCCTGGAGAGCTAAGGCCGGGGGTGCTGGCAGACCTCCTTGCCCATTCTCTCCTTCACTGGCCAAGTCACTCACCTGTCTGGGTCTCGGTTTTTCCTTTTGGGTAGAAGGAAGGCTGTATTCGTGCAGCAATACACGCGCGTGAAGCCCGCGCGCCCCAGAGCCCACGCTCCTCATCAAGAGAAGACACGGCCGTGAGAAGCCGGAGCGCCCCGTCTGGAGGGCGGCCCCGCCCGCTGAGCCTAGAGAAAGCTCGCACAGGGCCACGAAGACCAGCGCAGCCACAGATTGATAAAGAAACAGTAAAAAAAGGAAGGGGAGGCTCTGTGGACACCAGCCTTGCAGCCTGCCTTCGGGTGTCTAGAAGGGCTGTGCTGGCCTCCGGCCACAGTCCTGTGGCCTGTCTGTCCCTCTGCCCCTCTCTCCCTTGGCGACCGTCGTTAATCTTTGAGGCACTTCCCAGGAAAACACCCCTGGTAAAATTCAGTAAGTCCCCTGAAGTACCCCCCCCCAACTCTCCAGTGAAAAACCCTCTCTATGAGACGGGACAGAAAACCCCCCAGAGGCCTAGAGTTTTCCATCCCAGATGCAATAAAGGTGTAATCACTGCGATGTCCCAGACCTGTCTCTTCTGTCCATTAAGAAGCAAAATAAGGGAGCAGGTCTCAGGCACCCTGAGGCCGGGCGCAGCAGATCACCTGAGCTCATACCTTGACGCTGTGTGATAACAAAGGTTGGTGCCCCTAACTCTAGAAGCTAGGGGAGTGCTCATGTAGCTGCGTGATCCTGGGTTGAGGTCCCCCGCCAGCCCCCTGGCTAGAGTGACCCGGGGAGACTGTGGCCAGAGGCCTGCAGCTCTCCAGACCAGGGAGTGGACTCGAGGGCAGGATGCGGCCAGGCGGCAGGGCCGCGTGGTGTGCAGGATGGCCGAGCGTTATTGATCTTGCTGGTTCCTTAGCGGGTGCTGACAGCTGGGCGGCGCTGTGTGACACTTCCCAGGCACCCCCTTGTCCCTTAGGACTGGAGCTCCAGAGACTGACAGTGGTGGTCAGGGGACCACGGCCTGGGGCTCCCAGGCAGGCCGGGGAGGTTTGTAAAGTTCTTGCAGAGATCAGTTCCCCAGGCCATCTGCCTGGGATGCCTGCCAGCCATAGTGCTGGATTCCCAGGGTCTCCCTTCCTCGGAACCATATGTTCCTGCTGCCCCCGGGGCTCCCCTGTCACTGGAGACTGGAGACCAGCCCGAGCCCTCTGGGGCTGAATGAGGAACTGCAGCTGAGGTGGTGGTAGCTGAGGCAGGGGGCTCAGGGGTGCCCTGGAAAGGACAGAGAGGTTACTCCAGGGGTGCGGAGCCCCTAAGGGGGCTGGGGTCTTCTGCGTCTTTTGACCTTGGTAAAGAACCCACCTGCCAATTGCTGGAGACACAAGAGAGGCGGGTTTGATCCCTGGGTTGGGAAGCTACCCTGGAGAAGGGAATAACGACCCACTCCAGTATTCTTGCCTAGAGAATCCCATGGGCAGAGGAGCCTGGCAGGCTACGGTCCATGGGGTTGCAGAGTCAGACGCGACTGAGCTGGCATTCGATTTCTATTCTATTCAGGCAAAAGGCTGCTGCAAATTTACACAACAAATCTTTTACAAGCCATGTCCACTAACCTGAGTGGGCAGGGCGCTCCCCTGGGAGCCCTCAGAGCCTTCAGTGACCAGGCCTGGGCATCTCTGTTCCCCTCACCCACCCTGGGCTGCCTCACACCGTAAGACCCTTCCGCTTGTCTCACACCCGTCATGGGATGCCTGAGAAATTGACACAGCATCTTTCTGGATGGTGAGGGAAGGTACGGGGAGGATTGGAGGCTTCCCAGCGGGCCCCTTGTGCCCAAAAATGGTCCAGTCCCCCAAGATCCAGGCTGCGGGGAGGCATGGTCCTGGAGAGCCAAGCTCCTTGACCGTCGCTGTGGCCAACCCTCACGCTTGGGAAAGGCTGCCGTGCGCTTGTGTGGACGCTCTTATACCTGAAGCCTCAGGGTCTGTCCAGAGACTCCATAGACAGACGCACCCTGTGACTCTGAGGCAGGCCATACGGCTCCATCTGGGAGTCCACAGTCCGGGCCAAGGATGGGCTCGCAGCCCACCCACCCATACACACACACAGGCCAGCATCCCTGATCGCCCGCCTTTCGGAGAACAGAGGATTGGGGTTTGAAGGTCTTGGGAGAGCCCGTAAAAGAGCCAATAAATGCATTTATGTTCCTCCAAATGACAGAAAAAGGCAGCATTCGCGCATCTTAAATCATGGCCATGAGGACCGTGCGATTAATTTCCATTTATCATCCTTCCTGTGCTCTAGAAACATCCACGTCTCAGACTAGCCCCCGCCCCCACGAGCCTCATAAATCTGTTTTGCTGGTTCCACTCAAGCTGCCTGGGAAAAGGCCCCATGTGCCGCGTCTGCTCCTCCGTCCAAGCATTCAACGCCTTCGAGATTTTATGGTTTCACGTTATTGACTTGGCTTCCCAGGTCTCCTGGGGCAGGCGGCTGTTTGAGAGCGCAGCAAGAGGCTTGGGGTGACCTCAGGTTCACCCCCTCGCCTGGCCAGAGCGGGGAGGACCGTGCAACAGGCCTGTAGCTGCCCAGGGGCCCTGCGGCCTCACGCGGGAACTCCTGGGGGACCCTGACCAGGGCTGGCCCCTGTGCCCTGACTCGGGCCCCACACCCCACTCTATCCTGAGGCCCATTTGTCCTCACCTTCCCCCACCTGTGTTGCCAAACCCTCAGCTTCTGCTTCCTCTCCTCTCTCCCTCCCCAGCCAAGCTCCTCCATCCCCAGGGATGCTCTCAAGGGAACAGACCTGAAGTTGGTGCATCCTGGAAGCAACACGTCCAGGTGCAGGTAACATTATGTGAAGGTAATGCCCAGGGTGGTTCCCTCCACAGCCGCTCCAGGCCTCCTCTGTGCCACCGAGGATGCAGATGAAGACCAGACTGATTTTCAGCGGCCGGAGTGTGCTCAGCGGCTTCAGTCATGTCCGACTCTTTGTCACCCCATGGACTGTATTATAATAATAATTATAATTGCTTTAATTATAATTAATAATTGTGTTGGTTTCTGCGGTAAGAGGCTGAGTTTAAGCAGAGGAGTAACATGGTAAGGTTTGAATTTTGGCAAAACCATCCTTCAACGAGGGGAGTCAATTGGAAGAAGAGTCAGACTGGTAGAGGTCACTCTACTTCACACCATATACAGAAATTCAGTCAAAATGCATCATAGACCTACTAGTAAGAACAAAAACTATGAAACCTCTAGAAGAAAACATAGGGGAAATTTTTAAAATTACCTTGGACTTGGAAAACATTTCTGAAATGCAATACAAAAAGTACAAACAATAAAAGGAGGAATAAATTGCAATAAATAAAATGCAAAAGATTAGCTCTTCTAGCGTTTTTTTTTTAATTGTTTATTTTTGGCTGTGCTGGGTCTTCGTTGCTGCGTGGTTTTTCTCTAGTCATGGCAAGCAGTGTGTGGGCGTCACATTGTGGCAGCTTCTCCTGTGGACACAGGCTCTAAAGCGCAGGCTCAGTAGTTGTGGTGCATGGGCTTTGCTGCATGGGGGATCGTTCTGGACCAGGGATCGAACCCAGGTCTCCTGATTGGCAGGCGGATTCTGTACAACAGAGCCACCAGGGAAGCCCTGAGATATGCTTAGGAAAGTTTTACAGGCAAGGCACAGACTGGAGTTTCTGTAAAGCACGTACCCAACGAAGGATATATACAGAAAATTTACAACTAAGTAGTAAGATAAATATCCAGTTTAAAAAATGGGCCTGGGACTTCCCTGGCAGTCCAGTGGGTTCCGACTCCGTGCTTCCAATGCAGGGGGCGTGAGTTTGATCCCTGGCTGGGGAACTAGAATCCCAATGCCATGCGGAGCAGACAAAAAAAAAGAGGGGGGGGGGGCAAAACTGGAACTCTTATCCGTGCCTGGTGGGATTGTAAAATGGAATGACCACTTTGGAAAACAGAGTGGTAGTTCCTTAAAATGCTAACCATCCATGTACCTCATGACCCAGCTGTTCCCCTCCTAGGAATTTTCCAAGAGAAATGAAAGAATCTATCCACACACAAAAAAATTATACAGGAGTATTCATAGCAGGAGCTATGAATTTGTTTGCACCCCAAACTGAAAGCGACCCAAATGTCCATTAATGGGTGAATGAGTGAACAAGCAAACGGAGATGTAAACACGCTACAACATGGACGCATCTCAAAATAATTATTCTGAATGAAAGAAGCCAGGCCAAAAAAGAGGATATAAAATTCTAGATAATGAAAATAAATCTATACTGAGTTGTTCGAGGACGTGGTGGGAAGCTGGAGGGAGAGATTGCAAAGAGGCAGGAGGAGACTTTGGCGGGTGATGGATGTGTGTGTCCGTTATCTTAAATGTGATGACGATTCTCTGGGTGCATACCTGTGTCAAAACATACTGAAACTGAACATTTCAGATTATTAATGTTGATCTATGTCAGTTGAACCTCAATAAAGCTGCAAGCAAACATGCAAATTACAGTGGGCAACCAGAGAGGTCTGGGGTAATGTCCAGGACTGTGGGTGGAGTAGTAAATACAGGACTATTCCTCTTTCGCTAAACTTTAAGTCCCATAAAGCGAGAATTGAGATCTGCCTTGCCCAAGTCGTAGGAGGCACTGGGGCAGAGAAAACTGGCTCGTCTCAAGAGGCGTTTAGAAGGCACTTGGCCAGACCTGAGGATGTCTGAGGTGAGAGAGGTTGAGGAACCAAAAACAACCGCTGTGTTTCCAGCTCAAGCAAATGCTCCTGGGGTACACATCCCAATGGGGAGAGGAAGGTGCGTTCAGACCTGGGAGTGCTGACCCTGTGGTGCTGGGGGCCAACGTGTGGAGACAGGCAGGACTGGGGAGTCCCCAGCCTCTCTCCCAGTGGTTTGCAATGTGCGTTTCATATTAGAATGAAAACTTGTAAAGTTTTTTAAACATCCTGACACCTGGACCCCATCACTAGACAGATAGAATCTCCGAGGAAGGATTCCACTTGGCCCTGGAAGTTTTCCACAGCTCCTCGGGGATTCTAAAGTACAACCTAGGCCATTTCATGGAGAAGGAAATGGCAACACACTCCAGTGTTCTTGCCTGGAGAATCCCAGGGATGGGGGAGCCTGGTGGGCTGCCGTCTATGGGGTTGCACAGAAGTCGGACACGATTGAAGCGACTTAGCAGCAGCAACAGGCCATTTCAAGGAGAGGAACATAAAAGTCAGTGGTGAGGGGTCCCACCTGCAGCCACGCACTGGAGTGGGGCTCAAGCTGGCTCTGAGCACCCTGAGTCTGTCGCCGAGCAAGGTGGCTCCCTCAGGCTGGCCACCTCAACCCCCTCCCAGCTCCGAGGCAGGGCCCTGAGCCGCGTCTGGTCCCCCACCGATGGCTCCCCTCACGGCGTGGCTGGATGCCGGCCCCTCACATGGCCGGTGCTGATGGATTGGCTGTCTCCGGTGTGCCGGCGGCTGCCGCTAAGTGGCCTGCTGGCAAGGAGTCAGAGGTCACCTCATCGCCGCTCCGCTCAAGCAGCGCTGGCCTCTCTGGGGCGCCTCCCACGTCTGTCTGGTGGGATGGAGTGTGTTCAGCATCAGCTCTGAGATCTAGCCCCTGCCTGGTTTCTCCCGGGAAAACCGCGTTGGGAACCCAGTCCCACGGGGCAGATGAGCCGCTGGCCAGAGGGGCGCTGGGTTCGAGGGAGAGCATGGTCACCATGTGCGCAGGGCTGGCCGTGTCCTAAGATCTATATGACATCCCCTTGTTCTGGCAGGTGGTGTCCGGGCCACTGGCTCCAGGCAAGCCTTTCTTTTTCTTCTTGCAGTATTTTTCCCCTTGAAGCCTATCTGGGGCCCGGGAACTGCGTGAACCTGCGTCCAAACCTCCATCTAAGACCGTAGTCCTGGTCCGTGAATGGTGTAGGTCAGGTCCCGGTGCAGCAAATGGCCACAGGGGTCAGGGCAGCTCAGTTCCAGGAGCCGTGCCATCACCTAAGCTGAGTGACCCTGGCGAGTCACTTTCCTGGCTCACGGCTCGGTCTTCTCTGAAGAACAGTGAGAAGAGGGCCGAGTACCTAACAGGACTTCGGCAACCCCAAGATGAGAGTCTGAGCACGTGTGTCACGGCGAGGCTGGTCTGCCCCGCTCTCCCAGCAGTTCTGGGCCAGCCCGGCACTGGGACTTTAGACCTAGCCCCAGCCAGGAGGGGAGGCAAGTTCAGTCCAGGTGACAAGTGCCGCTGGCAGATACGTCAGAAAGAAGGGGCAGCACGGACCAGGTGGGGATCGGGAAGGGCTTCTTGGGGTGAAATTGGAGCTGTCCATGAGGCCGAATAGGGGTAACCTGGGTAGAAAGGAGGAAGAGGAACAAGCCTTCCAGACGGAGGGAGCAGCACGTGGAAGAGCGAAGGTTATCGTGTTGGGGCAACAGATGCGGCTCCCAGTGGTCAGAGCAGGGAGTGTGTGCGGGGTGGGGTGGCAGGAAGCCAGAGGGCAAAGTGGGGACCTGGGGACCAGGGGGCGGGGCTGGGTGAAGCCTGGCGGGCAGGGCAGGCTGCTGTGGGGTAGGCTTTCTTCAGGCGTGACCGCAGACCCGCTGTCTCTGATCACCTGTGTGTGTGCGCGTGCGCACGCTCAGTCGCTCAGTGTCTAATTCTTTGCGACTCCATGGATTGTAGTCCGGCTGGCTCCTCTGTCCACGGAATTCTCCAGGTGAGAATGCTGGAGCGGATTGTCATTTCCTTCTCCAGGAGATCTTCCCTACCTGAGGGAATCTGTTAAAAATGCAGGTTCCAGGCCCGTAGCTCCAGCAGGGTAAAAAGTAGAGAGATCTAAGGAAAAGGGAGATGGCCCCCTCTCAGCCTGATCAGGGCCTGGGGCAGTTTGGGGGCTCTTTGCAGAGAGCAGCTGAGGCCTGGGGTAAACCCTGCCCCGTCTGTGTCAGGCTCCTGGCACAGGTGGGCCTTCTTCATGGTCCCCAGCAGGGAGACAACCCAGTTACCTCCACCTCTCCCTTCTGAGGCAAGAAGGGGCAGGGGCTGAGCCTCTTGGTCCCCCGGTCGGGGCTGTTAGGCCTGGATCCCTGCAGCAGGAAGCCTGACCCCGTAGCCAGCAGGCGGAGCCCTGTCCAGCTGATACACACTCTTTGTTTGCTCCCCAGCAGGGGAGGTGACCGTGTCCAGCCTGGTTGGGGTCCAGGCCAGGTCAGCAGTGCCAGCCTCCCATCTGGCGCTGGAGACACCCCCAGAGTTCCAGGCTCTGCTAAGCGAGGTCAGGATGCTGGTACCAGGGCTGGGGAGAACTTGGGCTTTTCCGCCATCACCTGCCAAGACTCAGTGGGTAGGTTCCCAGAGATGCAGACCGGCTGTGTTGGGCCGAATTGCCCACCCATCTGGACCAGGGCGGCAGACCCCCAAGCTGCCCAGATGGCTCGGGGCTCCTTGAGTGTGCACAGGGAAGTGAGGCGTTCCCCCAGATCACCAAGTATCCAGACTGGAAATAGTCTCCATTCAGGGCAGGCTGGTGGCTGAGGAGGCCAGGCAAGAGGGTGGGGCTCAGGGACACAGCCCAGCAGGGGTTCAGAAGCCCTGAACACCCAGGGCTTCTCAGAGGGGCCTGGATGAGGCTTGTCCTAGGCTGAGCTCCCTTGGTGCCTAGCACCGGGTGAGGCTGGGGGTGTGGGTGGGCCTGGCCTCTTCCAAAGCCCTCCTGGTCGGGCAGTGGGCGGGGTGGGCTGGGGGCTGGGCGCGGCCGTTCATATCTTACCCGTTACTTCATTCATTTTGCTCCCACTGATCCCTTGTTTATCTCACTGGGAATGCAGCCGCGGTGGAAGCTGGGGCCAAGGGGAAGGCCGGAGCCTGGGCAGCCTCCAGGAGGGCCCCAGCCCCGACTGCCTGCCTCTCTCACCTGGGTCCCCGGGCTGAGCCCACCGGGGCAGCCATCTCAGCCCCGCCGCTCAGGGAGGGGCCACTCTAACCGCCTCTAACCTGGAGCCCAGAGGCGGGGTTTTGGGCTCGGCCCTGCATGGATGGGCTATGCGGCCAGGCCGAGAACATACTGTCTCTGGGCCTTGCTTCCTCCGTCTGGGAGTGGAAGTTGTCCTAAATGACCTTTGAGGGTTCTTGTTGCTGTGAGCAATAAACCCACCATTTCATAAGCACGGACCCCACGCCCACCCTAGGCTGGTTCTCGGGCTCCCGGCTCCCACCCGCACCTCGCACCTGTCCATGGATTGTCATGATCCCACTTTTAGAGAGAGGCGGGCTACCTGGAGCACCCCCAGGTGGAGATGGGATGGAGCCCAGGCTGAATAAGACCCTCTGGGGTGGGGTGGGGTGGAGGGTAGCAGCATCGGAGGTCAGAGCTGCCCTGGGGTAGGGATGTGAGGGCCCCAGGGGGTCAGTGCCTGAAAATGTCCTTTAGAAACTGATCAGGGGGATATGACAGGCCCCAGCCACACCTCCGGCTGCAGGGCCCCTGGCTGAGTGTGGCCGATGGGGGCGCTGGTGGCCCTGGGGGCTTGGGTTCAGTGAGTCCTAGTCCCCATCTCCGAGAAAACCTGCCTGGGTGAGGGAGACCCACCCTCTGGATTGGGGGAGCAGCACTTTGACTTTAAGCTGGCCAGTCTGAGCCCTGGTCCTTGGTCAGTGATGTCCAAGGACCGTACCACCCTGCCAGGATGGGGGCTTCCAGGTCCCTCCATCAGATGTGGCAGCTGAGTCTCGGAGAAGCTGACTGAGTTCCTCAGGGCACACAGCCATGAGTGGCCGAGCTGGGACCCCCTCCACAGCCTGTCTGACCCCCACCATGGATCTGGACCTTGGCCGTTTTCCGGGACCCTTCCCCGGAGCTCAGCGACCCAGAAGGGAGTGAATTCAGGTCGCGAGAGCCAGAGCCTCAGCACCCTCTTGTCTTCTTTCCGCTCCCCTGGTGACTTGGTTTTCCAGTCTGTGAAATGGGATGGGTGGGTCCATCTTCAGGCTTGTTTCTGCCCTTCACATTGGAGCCCTGAGGAGGAATGAGGTCATGTTTGTCTAGGAGTTGAAGCGTCTTGGAAGGAGAAAGCTCGGCAAAGACAAGGGCCCATTGTCCCCCCTTCCCCGGCCCCCTGCCAGCTCCCTCCCCAGTCACCAGACAAGTCCAGCCCTGCCTGCAGGCCCCAGAGGCCACCACATGCCAACAGGGGGTGACTCAGTGCCCCCTCCCTTCCCATTGGTTGTCACTGCCTGGAATCCCCCCCTCATCGCTTTGTCGGGGTGTGCAGAGGTCCAAGCAGGAAAAGAAGCTAAGGCTTTGGGGATCCCGGCTTGGGGATCCCACATTCAGGGTGATACAGGAAGCTTGAGTGAGGGATCAGGACAGCAGTACGTGGACTTGCCTCTCAGCAGCCGTGCTGGGGACCTCCTACCAGCATCAGCTTGGTGATCGCTCACAGCACCCCTGAGCGGGGCATTGATGCCTCTACCCCCATTTTACAGATGCGGAACATTTGTCCTCGGCCGCCCAGTTCTTAGCTAGTAGATGTGGAAGGGAGAGGTGGAATTTGAACTGGAGTCTGTGTGGTTTAAGAGAACTCTGCAGAGAGGATCCAGGATATGCAGACGGGGGTGGTCGGGGGCACAGAGAAGGGGCAGGCCCAGGCCTTGGCGCTCACAGTGGTGGAGTCGTCCCAGCAGAGATGCAGCGCCTCCCCTCTGAGCCTGTGGATAAGGCCATCCATAGTCCTTCTCTGCCACAAAATGAAGAGGCTGGGCCAATCGGGTCTTCCTCTGCTAGGAACTGGGAAATCTCCTCGGCCTCCAGCACCTTCAGTTCAGTTCAGTCGATCAGTCGTGTCTGACTCTTTGCAACCCCATGAATCGCAGCACGCCAGGCCTCCCTGTCCATCACCATCTCTCGGAGTTCACTCAGACTCACGTCCATCAAGTCCGTGATGCCATCCAGCCATCTCATCCTCGGTCGTCCCCTTCTCCTCCTGCCCCCAAACCCTCCCAGCATCAGAGTCTTCTCCAATGAGTCAACTCTTCGCATGAGGTGGCCAAAGTACTGGAGTTTCAGCTTTAGCATCATTCCTTCCATGGAGCCCAAAAAAATAAAGTCTGACACTGTTTCCACTGTTTGCCCATCTATTTCCCATGAAGTGATGGGACCAGATGCCATGATCTTCGTTTTCTGAATGTTGAGCTTTAAGCCAACTTTTTCGCTCTCCTCTTTCACTTTCATCAAGAGGCTTTTTAGCTCCTCTTCACTTTCTGCCATAAGGGTGGTGCCATCTGCATAAACCTTAAAGACAAGATAAGTGAAAGTGAAAGTGAAGTCGCTCAGTTGTGTCTGACTCTTTGCGACCCATGGACTGTAGCCCATGAAGCTCCTCCGTCCATGGGATTCTCCAGGCAAGAATATTGGAGTGGGTTGCCATTTCCTTCTCCAGGGGATCTTCCCGACCCAGGGATTGAACCCAGATCTCCCACATTGCAGGCAGACGCTTTAACCTCTGCACCACCAGGAAAGCCCAAGACAAGATAAAGGATACCTAAAAAATCTCGGCACTTCAAAACAGCAAATGGGGGGACTTCCCTCATGGTCCAGTGGTTAAGAATCCGCCTCCCAATGCAGGGGACGTGGGTTCGATGCCTGGTCAGGAAACTAACATTACACATGCCGCAAGGCAACTAAGCCAGCACATGGCAATTACTGAGACCGCGTGCGCCGAAAAAGAGAAGCCTGTGTGCCACAAAGACCCGACACACCCAAAGATAAATAAATAAGTATGTTTAAAAAGAGAAAGAAACACCTTTCTAATGGGGCCATACATGGCCAGGGCCGCTTCTGGGTCAGAGACACCCCTCTTTCCGGCCTTCCTGCAGCTCTGAGACCCATGGAGCTCTGTCAGCAATGAACCAGGCAAGACAAATAATAGCTCAAGCTTAACGTGTCCAAAAGTAAACTCTTGATTTCCTCCCCAACCTGCTCCTCCCTGTGTCTTCCCCATCTCAGGAAATGGCAACCATCGTCCGCCCAGTTGCTCAGGCCAGAAAACTGGGAGGCATCCTTGAATCCTGCCACTCCTCACCGCCCACATCCATCCCCTGCCAAACTTGTCAATTCTACCTCCAAAATAAATCCCCAATCCACTTTCCTCTGTTCCCACTGCCACCGCTGTGTCACACCACCACGGGCTCTCCCCTGGACCACAGTGCCTGCCTCCCCTCTGCCAGAAGAATGGGCTTAAAATGTAAAATGTGAATCAGATCCCTCTCTTTTGCTTAAACAGCCCCTCCCCCCAACAGCTTCCTGTTGCTTCCAGAGCAAGACTGACATCCCTTCAACGGCTCTGAGGTTCTGGTGACCTGGTATTACTTCACCTCCTTCCACTCTTCTGATCTTCTCTTTGCATCTGTGTGTTTGCACATGCTGTTCCCTTTGCCTGGAAGCTCTTCCCTGCAGTTCTGCACTCAGACGGTCCCTTCTTGTCCTCCAGATCTGGGCTTGTGTCTCACTTTCTTCACCATGGTCCCCAACTAGGATTTCACCAGGCTGTTCCTTCAGAGTCTCTGGTTTGTCTCCTTTATAGGAACTTGCTTTAATTTACAATTATGCTTTTCTGGCAGCTCAGATGGTAAAGAATCTGCCTGCAATGCAGGAGACCCGGGTTCGAACCCTGGGTTGGGAAGATCCCCTGGAGGAGGGCATGGCAACTCACCCCAGTATTCTCGCCTGGAGAATTCCATGGACAGAGGAGCCTGGAGGGCTACTGTCTATGGGGTCATGAAGAGTCGGACAAGACTGAGCAACTTTCACTTCACAATTATGCATTTACCCTTTGTCTCTGCCGCAAACCGTTAAGATCCCCGAGGGCAGAGCACGTCTGTCTCGCTGTGTGCGAGACAGTGCAATCAGAAGATTGGCACCGAAATCTCTGCTGAATGAAAAGCAGCAGCTTTCCTGATTGAGCACTTCAGCCTCTCTCTCACTATAAGCATCTTCACCACCCGAGGAGGTAGATAGTATTAGTGCCCCCATTTCTCAGATGTGGAAACCGAGGCTCAGAGGCTGGAATGAGTCGCCCAGTATCAGCAGCCAGAACAGGGCAGAGCTGGGCTCAGAACCCAGATGGGTCAAACCTGAGGTCTGACCTAACCCTTGTGCTATCTCAGTGGTGTGATGTAATCAAGGCCATTCCTGTATTCCACCAAGGCTTAGAAGCCATCCAGTCAAGGATGTGACATTGTTTTCTGGCCCATTAAGAAAGATTAAAACCTCTGACAGTTAAGCTGGGACATGCCATCCCAATTTCAAAGACGTGAAAATGTGAAAACAGTGTTTTGGGGGAACTGATGAAATATGGTATTTTGGAAACAAAAATCATCCAGTCCTTACGATCCAAGGGACAAAATAGATGGGTTTCTCAGCAGCACTGAGGATTCTTCTGCAGCCACCCCGGGAAAAGCGGAGAAGCCCCGCCCTTGGCCCTGGAGAGTTCAAGGTCAAGCAAGGACAATCCAACCGTGATGAACCGAGCTCAGTGCTGCAGCCAAGAAGCCCAGGACCTCCTGGGGGCGCCAGAGGGAGACCCCAACCCTGGGAAGGGCACAAACAGGCTTCCTGGAGGAGGGGGCAACTAAGGTAGATCGGGGAGGAAGAGCAGAGGGGGCAGAGAAGGGCTGGGTGGCGTCGGGCAGAGGGAAGAGCGCCCCCTGGAGGCCTCAACGGACACGGCATGTAGCTCCCTGGGGCTGGAGTAGAAAGAGGGGACCGGCTTGAGAGGGGGATGTGGGGTGAAGGGCGACCGCTCCTTTCAGGGCTGGAGAGCTTCGAGGCTTCCTCCTGCAGCGCAGGGAACCCGTGAAGTCACGAGGCAGTGGAGTGAGCAGGCCAACTCTGTAAGCGAGAAGGATGGAGTGAGAAACGACAGGGGCCTTGAAGGCACTGTGGTGGCCTGGGAGCGTCTGGGAGGATGCTGTCGAGGATCCCCCGTCACCCTTGGGCTGGACAGGACAGGCAGCTTGAGTTACACACTCACTCTTGGGGGTTCCCCTGGCTGTGGTCCGACCAACTGGTGAGGGGCACAGGGAGCAGGCTGGGGCTGGGGTGGGGTGCAGCTTCCCACTCCCCCCGCCACCACACCCCCAGCCCCAGGGCCTGGGAATGTCTGGGCCGGCTGAGAGCCCGCTAGAAGCTGGTGAAAGGCCCCACTTACCGTGACGGATGGGGGCCCCGTCAGGCCACACCAATTAGGCAAGATGGAGTGCCAGGGCAAGGCTATAAATATCTTGGCCAAGGCCGGGCCCAAGAATGTAAATGGTGGTGTTGAACAAGCGGGAGAAAATGTTCAGTTCAGACAGGATGGGATTTTTTGTGTGTTTTAAAAACATGTTCTTCCCGCTGAGAAGACTTCACAGCTGGGCAGCAGCAAGGCTGGGTGCCCAAGAGCTGGCTTCTTGTCCAGTCGGGCTAGAACAAAGGCTGTTGAGGTGGAAAGTTTCAGGACAAGTCCTTGGGAAGATCCATGCATCTGAAGCCCAGAAAAAGCCTGACCCCACTTGCGGCTTTGGCCTTTGAGTGAGGGTACACATTTGCCATCCAGTTTAGGGACACACAGCCCAGCCAGGTATCAGGAGTGCCACCAGAGAATAGAGGCATCTCCCTATACCAGGCAGCTTCCCTGGAGTGCTCTGTCCAGCTGTGGGCACTCTGGATGGGGCATCACTGAAGGAACAGCTGTTCAGGGCGAGATGGCAGGGCGGCGGAGAAGCTGCTGAGGTCGCGGATGGGTGAGGCTGGGAGACCCTCAGCGGTGCATCTGGAGATGGAGTCCTGCCCACCTTAACACCCTTGTAGGGACTTCCTTGGACTTCCCTGATGCCTGAGATGGTAAAGAATCCACCTGCAATGCAAGAGACCTGGGTTCGATCCCTGGGTTGGGAAGATCCTCTGGAGGAGGGCGTGGCAACCCACTCCAGTATTCTTGCCTGGAGAATCCCCATGGACAGAGGAGCCTGGTGGGCTACAGTCCATGGGGTCGCAAAGAGTTGGACACGACTGAGTGACTCACACACACACACACGCACGCACGCACAAGGAATTCCTTGGTGGTCCAATGGTTAAGAATCCACCTTCCAGTGCAGGGAACGCGGGTTCTATCCCTGGTCACGTGTGGGACTAAGATCCCACACGCCACAGAGCGATTGAGCCCACATGCTGCAACTAAGACCCCAGGCAGCCAAATAAATAATTAAAAAATCAAAAACAACCTTTGTAGATCTCAGAGCAGCACTGACCCACAGGATGACCCCTCTGCCTCAATGTCTCTGTTAGTTTCTAACCACAAGGTTGCAGGATCACAGGGAGGGAGAATGGAGAGCTGGCTGAGAAGCAGAGGCAGGCAGGTGCCCAGCAGCACTGGTACCCGCCCCTCTGCACAGAGAGGCCGAGAGTGCCGAGCACTTGGCGCCGCCTGGAAACCCTTGGTCAAGCTCTGAGAGTGACATACTCACTTGTCCTCAGAGGGGTCTGAGGACACTCAGCACAGGAGAGGCAGGGTGGGAGGCCTGGACCTCCAAATGAAACAGTGGCTGAGCCAGGCCAGCAGAAAACCCCGGGGCAACAGGAAGGGTGAGGTCCAGTAAAGCTGGAGGTGCTGGGCCCTGCTCTGAGCGCCAAGGAGAAGGCACTCCGAGTCAGGAAGGACGACCCTTCCACAGGGATGCCTGGGAGGGTGCGGGAGGGGGCGTGATCAGAGTTGCCCTGAGCAAGGACTCATCTCCTGGCCCAAAGTAGCCTACCCCTGGGGTCAAGGAGATCACTAGAGTGTTCGAGGGGTTGTTGAGGAATTGACTCATTTGGCAAATATTTATTGAGAACCTACTGTGTGCTGGGTGCTGTGCTCAGTTCTACCTGGCATCCTTCAGCACAGAGGTGGGACAGGGGGTCTGGCTTTCCAAGGAAGGGGCTTCCAAGGACTTGGAAATGGGACTTGGGCTCAGCCAAGACGGAGCTCAGGGCGGAACTCAAATTCTTCGGGGAAGGCCTGGGTCTGGGGAGTAAGCCCAGGCAGATGTTGGGGTTGGGACTGGACTGACTGGAGAGGGGTAAAGGGTGGTGTGGGCTTGCCGGGCAGGAGCAGATCTGGAACACACAGGAATGGAGGCCTGTCCTGCTCCCTGGAGACCCCCCAGCAGCTGGTGATGCCTCCTCCCAGCCTACACAGGTAGGAGGGCTTAGAGAACAGAGCTGAACCTGCCGGTGAAGGGGATCCTGTGACCTTGCCTGGGACATGCCATTTGTCCCTCAAGGCCTCCAGACGCACAGTACCGACTGGGTTGGAGAGGTGGGCCAGGCTGGGAATATGAGGGGGCAGTAGGAGCTGGCAGAGGGGTGAGCACATTTGGGGGACACAAATTGGGGCGCGTGAAGTCAAGAGAAGATGCCTCTGTGTAAATCCAAGGCTGTGAGAGTGCAACCAGGGATGCAGTGCACGACCCAGGTGTGAGTGTGCCCTGAGGGTGCGGCCGGTGTGAGCATCCAAGGGTGGCAGGTACCAGCAACACGTCAGCCTTCTGTTGGTCTCTTTCTCAGTCTTCACAGATGGTTTATACCACTAGTCACTGTGCCCTCGTCCCCTGTGGTCATGCCCAGGGGAGTACCCTCTGCTCCTTCCCCTGATATCACCCAACCTGCAGCCACAAAGATTTGCCTTTCTCCTTGTGATTTCTTCTATTGCTTAGAAGCTTATAAAACCCCTCAGGAAGTTTAAGAAAAGTTAAAGAATTTAAGGAATATGTATAAATGCTTTTCCAGAGGGAAGAAAATCTTCAGTATTTCCTACTAGCTACTGTAGAATTTTATTACTTATTTATATAAGTTTTAACTCTGTCCTCTGCCTGGAGATGATTTTAGTGTTAAATAGGACGGATTTTAGCTAATGGCCTCCACCCCGAGTTGCTGACCCTTCATTTTATAATCCTTGCTTTACCGTGCATTCCGTTTTTCCGAAGAAGTGGTCCTTACATATAATGACTGCTTTGTATTCTATTCCAGTGATGCCTGTTTCTAATCTTACCGCACCATTAAATTATTGTTCTTAGAGGACATATTTTATTGAAGGCTTTATAGCATAGTAATTATGATTATGGCCTTTGAAGTCAAACTGACTGAGATTTACATAGGAGCTTTTTGCCACTTAGTAGATGTGTGACCTTGGGCTAGTTACCTCACAGTAAAATGGGGCATTAGGAGGCCTATAAATAACATCTTCTTCACCAGTTCAGGAAAAAACTGATAGCTGCAGGAATCCGTCAGAGACAGCACTAACCTGATGGCTGTGAATGGCTGCCTGCTGTCTCCTTTTGCATTCAACATTGTACGGGCGAGCCTAGCCACTGCAATAAGGCAAGAAAAAAAAAAGGTATGATGGTTAGAAAAATAACAAAACAAAGCCTCAGTGGGCATCCTAACCATTCCTCCCTGACTTGGATAGAGTTAAACCTTAGTCATTGGTGGTGCCAGACATCCTAGACCTTCTTCCCACCCCTGCCAGGCAGAGGCTTCCCTCATTAAGTTACTGCCGAGCACAGTAGAAAATACAAGTGTCCTGAGAGAGGAGAAACATGAATGGAGAGAGAACTGGGACGTCCTCTAACTGCCATGCCTTCAAATAGAAATCTGAAGTGGGGTGGCAATGGAGACTGGCCCCTGATGACAACCTCACATGTGCCCCAGTGAGGATACAGTGAGACGACACCCATGAAGCACTCAGCACAGAGGCTGATACACAGTCAGTGCTGCGCATACTACCAATGGGCATGGGGTCTTGTTCGATTTCGTTTCTCCTCTTGTCTTGAATTTCTAAAAAAAAAAAAGTTCAGCCTGTATTTTTCCAGATGAAATGTAGGATGCTTTGATGGCATTTGAAGGAAAATGAAACCCACTTCCCTCCAACCTTTGCCCCTCCCTCACTCTTTCAATAGCTGCTGGATCGACATGTAAGTGGTCCTGGGGTCGGGGGCTTCACCCAGGTGCAGGACGGGAGCGGGCAGCAGGGATGGGAAGCGTGGCAGGGACGGGCACAGCTGGAGGGAGACAGGGCACAGAGCGCTGCATGGAGAGGGCAGCATGGGACACTCAGGTGCATCCGGGCTGGCTGGACTGGCACAGTCGACCGGAACCAGATAACACAGGGCTCTGTGGGCATGGAAGTAATTTCCTAGGTTATCCTACTGGTGGTGGGGAGTTATTGGTGGGTTTGAGGCAAGCAGCAGGATGAGCTTGGCATTTTGTAAAAATCAAGCTGGATTAGAGGGGGCAGGAGTGGCTGATGGCAGTTGAGTTGGAAAGCTCTCTCAGTAAGGCAGGTGAAAGCGACGGTGGCTCGGTCAGGTGCGGGGATGATGCTGGAGGAGGGCGGTGGGGGGGA
>SJYT01035215.1:98217-133088 GCA_006410635.1 Cephalophus harveyi | reverse complement strand
CGACGGGAAGGTGGTGGGGGTGGGGTGACGGGATGGTTTGGGGCATGATGAGCTGTGAGGATGGCAGGGGAAGGGAGATGAGGGAGGAGCCGTGGCTATGATGGGGGTGGGAGTGAGTGGGGGTAACGAGACAGTGCAGGGTGGTGAGGGGATGGGCACGGGGCAGAAGGAGGCAAGTGCTCGAGGGATTCACGAGGTCAGACTCCCCAGGGCACAGTCCTGGTTTGGACCTAGATGGAGAGGAGGGGGCAAGCGTGGGAAACGCCTCGGGTTTGAGCGGCTGGGACATGAGCACTGCAGGGGGAGCAGTTTAGGGGAAGAGGAGGACTCCAGGTCCGGACGACTGAAGTTCAGGTGCCGAGGGAGAGCCAGCAGAGATGATACTGCCTGTCTGGACCAAGGAGGGCGGAGTAGGGTCCTCGGAGCCAGAAAGGATAAGGGTTTTAGGGAGCAGGTAGTCCGAAGCGCTGAATGCTGCTGAGATGGTGAGTAGGGTAAAAAAACCGCGATGTTGCCCTTGGGGCTGGGCTCTTTGGGGTCACCGCTGACCCCGGTGAGGGCTGTTTGGGCAGTACGGTGGGGGCGGGAGCCAGACAGGAGTGGTCTGAGGAGTGAGAGGGAGGTGAGGAGTGGGAACAACTGTGCAGACAGCTTTTTGGAGAGTTTGGCTGTGACAGGGAGGCGCAAGATAGGGGCAGCCAGAGGTGGATGCGGGGTTCAAGGGAGGCTTTCTGTTTTGTCAGTGGAATGTCTGCATGCCATTGAAGGGAATGATAAAAAGAGAGGTGCTGGGAACCTAAGAGTGCTGGATGGGCTGAGCTGCCGAGCAGGTGGAGGGGAGGCGAGCCAGGCACCTTGGGAGGAAGGGTCTCTTCGGCCTGGGTGGAGAGGAGGAGAGTGGACAGCCAACCAGAGGCTTGGAAGCAGCAGGTTGATGTTGGTCCCGTGAAACGAGCCTCAGGCTGTGAATAAAGGCTCAGAGCTTGGGGACTGTGATGAGGACTTGAAGGATTTCTGTTTAAGAGCTCAGAGGCAAATCCAGAATCAGCCTGGGACTGGGGTCAGAGGTCACTGTGGACCTTGAGCCAGGTCTGAGTCTGGAGTTAGGGCCAAGATTCAATCCAGGAGCAGAGAGGGTCCTATCTAGAGTGGGGAGAGAAAGTGTGAAAGTCTTAGTCACTCAGTCGTGTCCGACTCTTTGTGACCCCATGGAATGTAGCCCGCCAGGCTCCTCTGTCCATGGGATTTTCCAGGCAAGAGTATTGAAGTGGGTCACCATTTCCTTCTCCAGGGGATCTTCCCAACCCAGGGATCGAACCTGGGTCTCCCACACTGCAGGCAGACTCTACCATCTCAACCACGGGGGAAGCCTTACTTCGCGTGGCGACATGACTCACTATCACCATGTAGAGTGGGGAGCAGATGATTAAAACATGGTCAGAGCCCCACACCCTTGGGGTTCACCCCAAACTCAGAGTGCAGCCCAAGAGCCACTGAGGACAAAGGTGAGCTCTCCCAGACGCTCTGAACTCCAGCTGTCTGACCTGGCCCAGCTCCTATCCAGGAACCCTCCACCCTGAAGGGCAATGCCAGCCCAGACCCCACTCCAGCCCTCTCTCCAGGGCCCCCTGGCTCAGCTCACCCTCCCTGCAGCTGGGCACGAGCCGAGTCCCACCCTGCCCAGTCCAGGGTGAGAATTCCGGCCACACGTCTCTGTGATGTGGTCACGTTGGAAAAATGTTAATCAAGTATTCTCCTCGGTGTTTCCTTTCTTTCCCAGGCTGGATTCCTAGAAGACAGGAATTTATGGTGTGAGAGCTCCAGCCCCCGCAAACCCACAGCCAAGGTCAACAGCACGAGGCGGGCAGCACTGCCAAGCAAGGGGGGGAGCCCAGAAAACCAAAGTACATGCATTTAAAAAATTCCCTTCTCTCTCTCACGTTCCCAAAAGGGAGGGAGGGGTGTGCTCAGACAAGGCCCTCCAGACAGGCCCAGATGAGCCCCACTCAGAGGCAAAGCCTGCGGAGCTGCGGGAGAGGGGGTCTCTGGCCCACGGAGGGTCTGGAAGTGGCCCCACTGATGAGCCCCAAGCACGGCAGCCCCCGTCGGGCCTTGGGGGCACTGGGCCGGCTACCCCTGGTGCCCCTCCTTCTGATCAACCGAGGGCAGCTGAGATGGACAGAGGTGCCCTGGGCCAGAGCCCCCTGTGGTGGGCGCCTGATTCACCCAGTCTGGGGGTCTGAGGGGTCTCAATCGCCTACCCACAGGGAAGGCCCCATGCCCAGGGGCCAGAATTCCCTGTCACGGGTCCTGGCCCCGGACTCTCTGGCAGAGAGCAGGCTTGTTCCAGCCTCCTGGGGTAGCCCAGGAGAGGTGAGGCAAGGCCTGGAGACCCCCATGGTTCAAACCCCAAAGACTCGGCGCTGACAAGGCAGCCCCCACTCCGGCTGTGAGCCCCTGAGAGTGTAACTAAACATCCATGCATCACCCACACGCTTGCCTCCAAGTGAGGATGGAATGAAGGCTGATGTGGAAACAGCAGGTGACCGGCATGTGAGGGGCTGTGGGTCCCCCTGGAGAGAGCGGCCTCCCAGCAAGCACATGTGTGTGTAGCGGTGGGGACGGATCTCAGTCAGAGAAAGCCTGCTCAAGGAGGTGGCTGGAGTTCACCAAGCAGACACAGGGCAGGGAGGGGGCTTGCAGGGAACATTCCAGCTGAGCTTGCCGCATGTGCAAAGGCCCAGAATGTTTATACCTTGGTGAGACTTTTCATATAAATACATTCTCAAATCCAAGAAAGCCCAGACCTCTGGCAAACCACATGTCTGGGTTTCTTGCTCTGCCCTGGAGCCTGGGAATCGGCAGACCATGTGGCCCGACACAGCCCCCGGGTCCCTGCTCTTCCCGCCGGCTTCCACCCCAACAGCACCACACCATGTACCCCAAAAGGGGCCCCCCTCTACTACCGTCCAGCCCCTCAGCTCCAGCCTTACTCTGCCTGCTTCCTCCTCCCCACCGTCTCCCTCCCAAGTCCAAGGACCACCTTCAGCCTGTTCTCCACATGTGCCAGGAGTCGGGAAGTGATGGGGGACTCTCCCCTGGGACCCCTGAGTCTCTCTTTCATGCTCTTTGCTCCCTGAGTCCCTAAAGTAGAGGGAACATGAACTTCCAGCTTATATTTTATTTTTTTATGATTTTTTAATTTACTTATTTAATTTTGGCTGTGCTGGGTCCTTGTTGCCGTGCGGGCTTTTCTGCAGTGACGGTGAGCAGGGGCTACTCTCTAATAGTCAGACTTCTCACTGCGGTGGCTCCTCTTGTTGCAGAGCGTGGGTTCTCGGGCGTACGGCTTCCAGGCTCGAGAGCACAGGTTCCATAGTCGTGGCACACGGGCTTAGTTGCCTTACGGCTTATGGGATTTTCCCGGACCAGGGATCAAATCTGTGTCTCCTGCATTGACAGGTGGATTCTTTACCAACTGAGTCACTATAGGGATGCCTTGCATTTTAATTTTTCAATCTCTTTTTGGCCCTCAAGCACAGACAGTTTGTTTCCATTGTTGTTTTCAGCCCCGTGGCCCTGCCCTCCCCGGTCATCTTTCTAACGCAGGTCCTTTTCCTCACAAGGGTTCTTGCAAACGTGGACTACTAGTGACTGCCTGCGGGGCTTCCTTTCGGGGGATGACATGTCCCAGAACTACAAAGAGGCAGTGATTGCACAACATCATGCAACTGGATTGCACACTTTAAAATGGTAAATAGGGGGAACTTTCCCAGTGGTGCAGTGGTGAAGACTCCTGGCTTCCAATAATGCAGGGACCCCTGGTTCAATCCCTGGTCTGGGAACTAAGATCCCACGTGCCACACAGCATGGCCAAAAAAAAAATAACATTAAATTAAATTTAAAATAATTAAAAGATGGTTAATGTTATGTGAATTTTAGCTCAATCTTTTAAAATGTACATCACTATTTGGGGGGATTTTTTATTTACTTGAGTGGAATTGGGCTGAGGGCTATACTTCTTTTTTACTTTTTCCAGGCAGGGCTTGTCTCCATTGGGCTGGTCACTTCGCATGGTGACCTACATCGTACAGCCAGATCCCACCGTGGGCACCAAGGGTACCCCTCTCCCTGCCACCAAGAGCCGTGTGGCTGTGGATGCCCCCTTGTGGGCCTGGGTGGCAGTGTTTGGATGATACTGCCGGGTCTGAAGGTACGTGTGCACTTAACGAAACCCTGCTAGATGGCCCCTCCGTCAGGGCTGATCACTCCTGCCCACATCCATGCCAGTATTTAGCATTGCATGGCTGTCTAATGGCCTTCCCTGGTGGCTCACATGGTAAAGTATCTGCCTGGGTTGAGAAGATGCCCTGGAGGAGATCTTGGCAACCCACTCCAGTATTCTTGTCTGGAGAATCCCCACAGACAGAGGACCCTGGCGGGCTACAGTCCACGGGGTCGCAAAAAGCCGTATTCTGTGCAGTCGTCCGACCGAGCGGCTAAGTACACACTAATACCCGGCAGCCTGATGAGTGTTAAGAAATATCTCATTGGCCTTCCTTGGTGGCTCAGCGGTGAAGAGCCCGTCTGCCAGTGCAGGAGACACAGGTTCGATCCCTGGTGCAGGAAGATCCCACCTGCCGTGGAGCAGCTAGGCCTGAGTGGCACAACTATTGAGCGTGTGCTCTGGAGCCCAGGGGCTGCAACTACTGAACCCATATGCTGCCACCACGGAAGCCTGCAGGCCCTAGAGTCCATGCTCCTCAGTAAGAGAAGCCACCGTGATGAGCAGCCCGCGCACCACACTAGAGAAAGCCCGCGCAGCGAGGAAGACCCAGGGCAGCCATAAATAAATAAAATTTGAAAAAAAAAATTTTTTTTCACTGTTGTTTAAATTCGCTGGGCTTAAAGGCTTCCCTGGTAGCTCAGCTGGTAAAGAATCTGCCTGCAGTGTGGGAGACCTGGGTTCAGTCTCTGGGTTGGCAAGATCCCCTGGAGGAGGTTACCTACTCCAGTATTCTGGCCTGGAGAGTTCCGTGGACTATACAGTCCATGGGGTCACAAAAAGTCGGACACGGCTGAGCAACTTTCACTTTCATTATCTTAATGAGCATTTCTCTGATTATAAGTGAGGTTGAGCCTCTTTTCCTCTGTTCTCTAGTTGGGGGTGTCTTTGCAAATTGTCCGTCCGCAGCCTTTAGCCCGTTTTTCTCCTGGGGCTGCTGTCTGTTTCTCCTTGCCCTGCAGGCATTCCTTGTCCATTTCAGGTCACAGTTCCTTGTTGCTTAAAAACCACGATGTGTCATCATCCTCCCGTCTGTCACTTCTGGAACCCCTAGTTCCATCTGGATATTTTTGAGGAGCTCGATAAACTTACTCTAAAATTGACACAGAAGACAGATCCGTGAATGGCCAGGTGACTTGGAAGTACCGAGAGTGAAGGGTTCGCTTACCCTTCCCAACATTAGCACACAGAACAAAGGCGCCGGGAGAAAACAATTTGGTGTGGGTGCGAGAACAGAGAAGCTGGCGACAGAGCAGAGGCACAAGCTCCGGGCAGAGTTTAACACACTCCAGGTCCACAGGGAGAGGGTGGAGGGCTTAATAGGGCTGAGGAGAGGGGCTCACTTGACCGAGACAATTTACAACCTCTTCCCGGTTTAATATTATCGTAAAAAGGGGACTCCAGATGGATTAAAGATGGAAATATAAAAAGCAAAGTTCTGAATTTGCTAGAATCAACTGTTGGAGAATAGCTTTGTAACACAGGAGTGGGGAAGGACTTCTTCAAACAAAACCCCTGAAGCACAGATCTGAAGGCAGAAACGGCGGGCCCCGTAGCCTTATCCAGGGGAAGTGGCATTTCCTCCCGGATGCCAGCCTGGACCCTGCCCACCTGGTGAGTCATGGGCGCTCTCGAGGCTGGCGGCCTGGCCCGCCCTTCCCGTCGGTCCCCAGGCGGGAGCAGCCTGCAATGCCCGGCTTATCTCGCCCTCGCCCAGGCCCTGCAGACATGAGGTCAGGGCTGGGGATGTGATGGGGGGTGGGAGGCGGGGCAGGGATCAGGGAGAGGTCAGGGGTCACTGCCAAAGCTGTCGCTGCCCTTTCAAAGTGGGAGTGGAAGACAAAGCAGGCCTTGAGAGACCCCCGCCAGCCCCTGGGGCTGGGGGCACAGGAGCAAGGCTCCTGTCATTGGGGACGGCAGGGGTGAGGGGAACAGGGACACGTGTGGCAGCCTAGCCCTAGATCAGGATCCCCAGTCTGGGACTCTCCCTGCATGCCCTCCCATCTCCCAGCATCCTCTCCAGTTTCTCCGTCAGTTCTTTGTTACCGGCTCTTCCAGTCAGACTGAGAACAAGCAAGGGTGTGTGTCCCTCCGTCTGTTTTCTGTGCTCCACCTGGGCGCCTTCCTGCGGCGTAACCCGTATCTGTGTGTCACCCTTCGGGTCTCCCCGCACCAGATCTGCAGAGGGCACCCCCCTGCAGTGCCCTCTCCCCAGGGCACCCTGAGTCCAGGGTGGGCTGAGTCCCTCTCAGAAGCAGGGTACACGGACACCTGGGTACCCAGGTCCACACTGGGTGTGTCTGTGACCATGTGTGTGCAGCTCTCTCCAGCCGTCCCGCCCCCTTGTCGGGTCCCCGAGTCTGCGCCGCCTGTGTCGACCACTCTTCCCAGAAGGTCCCTGATGAGTGGGACGAGATGGTGTGTCCTCCACCTACTTCTGAGCATTCTGGCCAGTGCTGGGCAGCAGTCTGCAAGCTGGGCAGTCGGTGGATCAGCACATATTTATTTAGGGATGTATAATGGACCGAACTCTCCTTTCTCGGTCAAACTTTTTGGTCTCTTTGACCATTTCATAACTCCTTGGGAATTAGAAGTACTAACCTAACCTATCCGGAGAAGGCAATAGCAAGCCACTCCGGTACTCTTGCCTAGAAAATCCCATGGATGGAGGAGCCTGGTAGGCTGCAGTCCATGGGGTCGCTAGGAGTCGGTTGCGAGTGAGCGACTTCACTTTCACTTTTCGCTTTCACACAATGGAGAAGGAAATGGCAACCCACTCCAGTGTTCTTGCCTGGAGAATCCCAGGGACGGGGGAGCCTGTTGGGCTGCCGTCTATGGGGTCGCACAGAGTCGGACACGACTGAAGCGACTTAGCAGCAGCAGGTCGGCCTTGAGGGGCTTACCGCCTGGTCTGCCAGCCTGCAGGGACCAGGAGGAGGATATAGATGCAGTGCTGTTTGTTTGAGGGGTGCCAGATCTGAGGGTCTTTGTTCCGGGTGAGTGGGGGAGGGGGGACCTGGTCCTTACCTCCCTTCACCCACCTCCCTGCAGGGAACCCAGCGTGTAAGTGTTATGGAAGTTTTCTCGAGTACTCAGAGCTAAATGATGATAGATGTTTGTGTGTGCTTCATCGCTTCAGCCATCACCGACTCTTTGTGACCCCATGAACAGCAGCCGACCAGGCTCCCCTGTCCATGGGATTCTCCAGGTAAGAATACTGGAGTGGGTTGCCATCTCCTTCTCCAGGGGATCTTCCTGACCCAGAGATGGAACCCACATCTCCTGCATTGCAGGTGGACTCTACTGCTGAGCCAACAAGGAAGCCCAGATTTGTACACACACACACATATGTACATACATATATATTCAAATACTGTGACTCATTTTTGAACTCTTTAATCACAGTATTATATTATTGGGTTGGCCAGAAAGTTCATTTGGGTTTTACATACCATCTTATGGGCAAATCTGAATGAACTTTTTGGCCACCTGGAGAAGGCAATAGCAAGCCACTCCAGTACTCTTGCCTAGAAAATCCCATGGATGGAGGAGCCTGGTAGGCTGCAGTCCATGGGGTCGCTAGGAGTCGGTTGCGAGTGAGCGACTTCACTTTCACTTTTCGCTTTCACACAATGGAGAAGGAAATGGCAACCCACTCCAGTGTTCTTGCCTGGAGAATCCCAGGGACGGGGGAGCCTGTTGGGCTGCCGTCTATGGGGTCGCACAGAGTCGGACACGACTGAAGCGACTTAGCAGCAGCAGGTCGGCCTTGAGGGGCTTACCGCCTGGTCTGCCAGCCTGCAGGGACCAGGAGGAGGATATAGATGCAGTGCTGTTTGTTTGAGGGGTGCCAGATCTGAGGGTCTTTGTTCCGGGTGAGTGGGGGAGGGGGGACCTGGTCCTTACCTCCCTTCACCCACCTCCCTGCAGGGAACCCAGCGTGTAAGTGTTATGGAAGTTTTCTCGAGTACTCAGAGCTAAATGATGATAGATGTTTGTGTGTGCTTCATCGCTTCAGCCATCACCGACTCTTTGTGACCCCATGAACAGCAGCCGACCAGGCTCCCCTGTCCATGGGATTCTCCAGGTAAGAATACTGGAGTGGGTTGCCATCTCCTTCTCCAGGGGATCTTCCTGACCCAGAGATGGAACCCACATCTCCTGCATTGCAGGTGGACTCTACTGCTGAGCCAACAAGGAAGCCCAGATTTGTACACACACACACATATGTACATACATATATATTCAAATACTGTGACTCATTTTTGAACTCTTTAATCACAGTATTATATTATTGGGTTGGCCAGAAAGTTCATTTGGGTTTTACATACCATCTTATGGGCAAATCTGAATGAACTTTTTGGCCACCCCATTGTTCCTCTAGAAAAGCACAAAAATCATATGTGAGCTCTCATCAAATCCAACGTGAATTTTCACAAACTGAGCACATTTGTGTTGACAGCACCGAAATCAATATAGAGACCTTTGCCGGGTCCCCCCAAAGCCACCTTACACCCCCTTTCCGTCTTGATGACTGCTCCCCCGCACCCCAGGATGACCACTCTGCCGGCCTCTCTCACCATAGACAAATTTTGCCTGTTTCTGAACTGGATGTAACTGGAATCCTAGAATATGTCCCCGTTTACGTCTGAGGTTCATCAAAGCTATCGCGTGTAGCTGCCAGGGTCGTGTTTACGTGTTTATTTGATGCGGGCAGTGGCCTGTGCCTCCCCTTCACCACCTGAGCTCTCAGGAGCCCACCCCTCGGGTCTCTGAAGGGCCCCTCGTGGACCCTGCAGCCCCTTCCTGGGTACCAGCGGGTGGTATTCTGCACATAGATGTGATGCCCTGAAGGCCACCCGAAGATGCAAGTCTGGTCGTGTGGCCCCCCTGCTTCGAACCTCCCGTGGCTCCCACTCGCCTCTATAAAAGCCACACCTGGAGGGATCCGGCCCCGCTGGCCTCCTCGCCTTTTTCTTTCCACTTGCCACTCTCAGGCACCCTACTCGAAGCCCAGCCTTCGAATCTGGCTTGTGTGTTTTCTGAATCGTGGTTACCCTAATTGCTATGTCCCTGTCTCCCTTTAAACTAGCAAACATCTTCTTGTCTTTGAAGACTTGGCTGAAATGCGCCCTCCTCTAGGAAGCCTTCTCTGACTGCTAAAGCAGGATCAGCGCCTCCTCTGGGCTCCCACAGCCTCCTGCTCCCTTCAAAGTACCCCCATCCCTCCATTTCAGCAGCATCAGTTCACGTGACCTGGGTGCATCCAGCTTGGGAAAGATGTCAAGGGGTCCTGGCCAGGGAGCTCAAAGGAGAACCCTCTCTGCAAGGGTGAGCCAGCTTCTCCTCCAAGCTGGCTTGGCAGCAGAGAAGGCGGTGTGACCCTTCCGGTCAGAAGCCAGTCTTGGACAGCGCCTCTGATCGGGATCTCCCATGACTCCTCCAGTTTCCCCCAACCAGGATTCCACAGCCCTCTAACAGGGCCCTCCATCTGCCCTGTTGCGGCCCAAGGGTAGTTGCTCATCCCCATATCTGATCATGATGCTCCCTGTCCCAAACCCTCCATGGCTCCCCAGTGCCTTGGGCCCACATCTTGGTGTGATTTCCGTGGTCTGCTGACCTCCCCAGCCTCACGCTTCAACACCCATGGCTCATCCACAGCACTTCACTCCATCAGATAGACCCTGGGCAGTTCCCCAAACTCTGCCCCCCGAGCCTTCGCCCACCACACTGCTCTGCCCAGAGCTCTCTTTCCATCCCCCAGCCCGGCCCCAGGTACGGTAGAAATGGATCCTGTTCTTTCCAGAGAGGACTGACTGCTCTGCCTTGTCCCCCGGCGCCCCCTGTGCCATCTGCCCTAGACCTTGAGATGCTGGGGGAGCCCCTATGTACTTGTCCATCGTCCCCTCTAGACTGTAGATGTTGCTTCGTGCTGCATCATGCCTGGAGCCTGGCACGCAGTGAATGTTTGTCTGATGAAGGAGTGAATGCACCCGTTTCACAGACAAGGGACGTGAGGCCCAGAAGAGCGGGGACAGGGCCTCTGATCCGTTGTGGAGTGTAGACACAGGCCCTAGAGTTTCTCAGAAGGTGTGGGCCAGTTTCTAGCCTCTAAGGTCTTCCCCTCTGCACCCGACCCCAGATCATCCCCTGCAGGGAACAGCAGGCTTGACCACCCCTCCAGGGACCAGGAAAATCGAGGCCCCCTGGAGCAGTCTTTGGAGAACTTTGGGGCTGCTTCCTGAGAACCAGGTCACCAGGACATCTCTTCTGCAGAGCTGGGAGCTCCGGCCAGGGCCTAGGCTCACCTCTGGGCCCCCCTCTGCCTCCCCAGTTGGGTGGGACTCAGGGTGAGGCGAGCAGCAAGGGGAGGACGCAGCCAGAAATGGGAGGTGCTGGGGAGAGGCAGGCCTGACTTATGAGGCAAGCAGCGATGGGACCACTTGGCAAGGTGGGCACGCACGACAGACCCTTGGAGATAAGAGCCCAGAAGTATGTGAGCGATGTAAACAGCAGGGGGCGGACACTGCGGCCGCCCCCCCGCACCCCCCACTGCTCCGTACCAGCCGGAGACACCGGGCCTGGGGCAGGTTAAGGATGGAAGGTGTCAGGACCTTCCAGGACCCGGCCCACCTCTCCCCGCGAGCTGCCCTGAACCTCTCCTTTGTGGGGAATGGCCACCTCCACACATCACTTCATCCTCTCTCAGAGCAAACCTAGTCCTTTCTTTCATCACTGCCTTTGCTCAAGTCAGTCTCTCCTCTTCCTGGCTCATCAGAGCCCTTCTCAGTCTCAGCCTTGGGGCTTCCCTGCTGGTCCAATGGTTACGGATCTGCCTGCCAATGCAGGGGGCATGGGTTCAATCTCCGGTCCAGGAAGATGCCACACGCCTCGGAGCAGCCAAGCCCTCGCGCTGCAGCTATGGAGCTTGCACGGCTAGCGTCCATGCTCTGTAACAAGAGAGGCCACCGCCATGAGAAGCCTGCACACCACGACTGGGAGGTGCCGCCTCTCACTGCAACCGGAGAAAGCCCGTGCAGCAATGAAAATCCAGCCTGGGCAAGGATAAATAAGTAAATACAAATCTTAAAAAAAAAAAAAAAAGCACAGCCTTCCTAAGAGTGCCTCACACTTCATACCACCTTGGGGGCCTTTGTACACATGATGCTTGATGCCTTGTCTCTAAACTCCTTCTCTGCACTGATCTGCTGGCAAACTCCTACTCAACCATCAAAACCCATCCCATAAGTCCCCTCCTTGAGAGTCATTCCTGCCTCCCTAAGGTAAGAGAGGGGTTGCCTTCAGCTCCTGCAACCCCCAACCCTGTCCCGGTCCTCTTGGTCACAGTACTCAGCACTCTTGCCCACCTCCTCTTTCTCTGATGGGCTTTCTAAGCCTCATGCATGCTCTCTCTGGGTCTATGACCTCCATCTTAGGCTAACGAGGACTCAGAATCTCCAAGTTCAAGACTAGAGGCTCCCTCCTTTTATAAAGAGGCCAGAAGGATCAGACCTCCAGCATAATCCACCTCCTATACACATCCACACTCTCTCTGTCATTCCCCGTAACCCAGTCCCGGGCCAGAGACCAAGAGAGTCCTGGCCATCGCACTTGATCCTGATCACAGCGGTCATGTGAACAACAAGAACCCATTAGAGAGGAGGAAACTGAAGCCAAGGGTTGGGGGGCACGTACGTATCCAAACCATACTCCAACAAGCCCAGGCCAGTCCCCGGGCAGGACACGCGGGTGGGGAATGGTCAGTGAGTGCAAGGGCAGAGGCTGTACCAGCTGCCTGATCAGGACTGAGGACACTCGTGGGCAGGGTCATACCAGTTGTCCCCACGGGGGCAGGGAGATGACCAGCTGAGTGCTGGGGGCAGGACACGGAAACGGGGGGTCGGCTCCGTGACAAGGCTGGTGTCCACCGGCGGCCTGCATGGACAGGATGGCAGCTGCCTGCCCACGGCACTGCCACCCGGCACCAACTGTCCTTGGCTGTAGACACGGCCTGGGGACCCACATCTGCAGACAGGACTGGGTGTCTCAGCAGAGCCCCGCTTCTGCCGACAGCCGAGACCCCTTCTCACAGCCCTCCCACAGGAATGCGTGACTTGGGATGGAGACTGTGTCATCCAAGAAACATTCCGTGTTTTCTTTGGTGCGTGCTCTGGGAACGTGGCAAGAACGGCTGCCCACACGGCCGTCCACATACTTGGGCAGCTGCCGGAAATCTGGGCTGCCCGGGGCCAGCCGCGGCCTCCATCCCGAGAGGACTGGCCCCCGGGAGGCCACCCCCCCACCTCTCTGGAGAACAGGTGGGAATATCCCGGGGCTGGCATCTGGATCGGAAGGGGGAAGGGGAGGGTGCTGGGGACGGAGGTCTCCCACCCAGGCCCAGGCCCCTGCTGGCCAAACACTGTCTTTGAGTCTGGGAGACAGACATGGAGGCCAGATCCCTTTCTGGCCACAACCACGTGACTCTGGGCAAGCCACAGCCCTCTCTGAGCCTCAGTCTTACCCTCCAGACAATGGGCTCCCTTCAAGGTCCTCTCAGCTCTGAGGTGTCTGAAGATAGAAACTGGGTCTTGGAGTCTGAGCATCTTGTGCCCAAAGGGCTCACTAGAACCACCTGCCCCCTGACCCCGAGACATCAGGGACACGCCAGCCTTTGTGCCTGTGGGCATCCTTCCTGAAAAACTGCCCCCTTCCTGCTTTGAGCTCAGCGGCCAGCCTGCCACAGTGTCCTTAGTCTCAAACCGGCCCCACTTTTGTGCTGCGACAAAGCACAGTGGGAGCGGTGAGGTGTGCTGTCTGCCCTACTCCTCTCTCAAAGGAGGAGCCCCGGCCCAGCCCTCGGGCGGCTCTGAAACATCTCTCAGCCTTTCCCTCCTTTGCTGCCTCCCTTCCCCCAGAAAGGCCTCCCACCGAGGCAGCGGGTCTGGGTGTCCCTGAGCCCAGAGTATGCGGTTGGCTGGCAAGGAGCACCCACCTGCCAGCCCTGAACTTGCCTGCGATGGAGTCTGAGGCAGAGGTGTGCATCTGGGCACCAGGCCCCAGCCCCGGGCCCGTCACTGGCTCTCCTGGAGTTAACAGCAGTGCTCCAGCCCCTTCTGTTTTCAATTGGACGTGGTGGACAGAGCTTCAGGATTTCCATGTTTCCTTAAACATTTCTGGCTGGGGCCTGGGGCAGGGGCCGAACACAAGTGACTTCAGGGAGGAGCGTCAGGCACCACCTGCCCGCTCCTGGAAGGCCAGGTCTACACAGAGACGTGGGGTTGTCGTGGGCCACAGGCTCACAGGGCACCAGGGGCTTGGGTGTGACAGACGAGGAAGCTGAGGCCCACCGGGCATGGGCATGGAGGCCAGATGGGAGCCCAGGGCATCCAGCCCTCAACCTTTGGCTGAGCAGCTTCTAGCCTGTGGCAGCCCTGAAGAGTGATGTCTTTTGGGACCCAAAGACTCAGGTTGAGGTGGGTTTCTTTATCTGAACTGGGCCTGTCCCTCCGTCTCTGGGCCTCAGGCTCTTGCGTGGGGTATATGTATATGTCCATGTGAGAGGTGTCAAGGCTATGCCCTGGGAAGCCCAACCCTCTCTGACTGGAATTTTAGTTTGGGGGATTTATCAGACAATGCCTTTTCAGGGCCTAATGCACCAGCTTCATGGCTCAGGGCCTCAGTTGGGACCCCCTGGAACTGAGACCCAGGCCTGGGTCAGCCTTTGGATCCCTTAACCAGCCAGGCCTGGCCTCCCTGCCTGCCCCCTGCCCAGCTGGCGTTTGCCTTGGCCTGCCTCTCACCAGCCTCGGGGAGGCCCAAGCGCCTGGACGTGGTCACATCCGGCCCAGCCGTCTAAACAGGCCTGAGGCCCCAGGGCCCGCCGGGCCCAAGGGGAGCCCAAAATAACATCTGAGTCAGCGTCCCTGCAGACACCCCCACCCATTTGGGCCCGCAAGGAGGGGCCGAGAGGCGGCCCAGACTGGGGACTGGGCCGGGGCAAGCGGCCACCTGCTCCAGTGGGGACCCAGCCAGTGACGGTCACAGCCCAGAGGGCGGCAGGACCGTTAAGGTCAAGAGGGAGGCTGGGGAGTGGCAGAGAGGGTGCCCGGCCCTGCGACTCCCGTCTGAGAAGAGTCTGCAGGTGCGGGCAGCCCAGGGTGGTCGAGGTCCCAGGAAGGGGAGAAGTAGGGGGCTAGGGAAATAGAAGGGAGACCTCAACCCTGCCTAGGGTCAGAGAAGACACCCAGAGGCCAGGAAGTCCTGAAGGATGGGTTGGGTATGGACAGGACAGGGAGAAGGAACACACCGTGGTCAGGGCTGCAAGATGGACAGAAGCCCCAGGCACCCGGGGGCCCGCCCCAGAGTAAGCGGGGTACCCCCACCCCTCAGGGGGCACATGTGGGCAACTCAGGACAGCTTCTGCCCCAGGTCTCAAGCCAGAATCTGCCCCACACCATGACCCAGCAGCCGTGGCCGGGATCTCCATCCCATGCTGTCTCCCACCCGAGCACAGCAGTGGTCCCAGCAGAAGGGACCATCTGCCCTGAGGCTCCCACCTCCTCCGACCCCTTCCTCCAGGCAGACCCCAACTTCAGGAGACGCAGAGGAGGGGAGATCCCAAGTTCGGGGCAGGGTCCAGCCTGGTGTCAGCGCTCAGCCGGGGCTGGAGGAGAGGGCCTCCAGGCTGCGAAGCCGGGTTGACTAAGGGGGCAAGAGGGCCCAGAGTCAGGTGGCCCTGGCTCTTCTTTGAAGGTGGTTCCCAGGCGAGCCTGCTCAGGGGGTGTTGTATCCCCAAGAGGGTGGCAGCTCTGAGGTCGTCCTGCCCCTCCCCTCCAGGCCGGGGACAAGAGGCGGATACCTGAGTCCCCGCTGGCCCACGGCTTAATCCCCCAGCTTTCCTGAGAACGGCTCTGCTGTTCTTGGCCAAGGGCCTCCTCTGAGCCTGGCACAGCCCCGGCTTGGCCCTCACCAGCGAGTGAGGGCTTGGCGGGGGCCCAGCCAGGGCGGTGGACATGATGAAAGCGGAGAACATGGGGCCCGAGCGGGAGGCAGGGGCCCAGCTGGGCTCCGATCGGCGGCTCTGCAGCGGACTTGGGGCTCACCTCCCAGGGCCCCCTCTCGTCCAGCCGAGGCGGCAGTGGCTTTTTTCCTAGCTTACCTGGGATAGAAAACAGACAGACCCTGTTCCTTCAGGCCTCTGAAACCAATTAGGACTTCCCCAGAGGAAAGGAACCAGAAGATTGAGAGCAAAACCCTGATCTTTCCTCCCTCCCTCCCTTCCTCCCTCCTGTAACAGGCCTTGATTGCATGTCTACCATGTTCCCAGCTCCGTGCCAAAGTCTGCGCAGGGGGCACAGTGATGAATGTTCTACAGAGCCCCGAGGGCCGGGCCACGCCCTCCGCCCTGCTCCAGCTTCTCGGAACAGCTCTGAGCCAGGGATCTGAGCGGGGCCTTAGGGGGTGCTCCAGTAATGGTTGCTGACTCCCAATGTGTGTGCCCCGTGCTCGTGGGTGTCTCACCCACCACCCTCTCTAAGAGACGGGGACGCTGAGGCTCGGGGAGGCTACCTCACCCAAGGCTGAGTCCCAAGTGGAACAGTGAGAGCTTGAACTTGAGATCTGTGAGCACAGACCCTTGTGGGGCAGAGAAGGTGTGTCTAAGCCTGCATTTGTCTATGGCCCCGTGTGTGCCCCTCTGCGTGTGTGTATGTGTGTGTGCGCCTGTCTATGTGTGTGTGCATCTAGGGAAGAGTGGAGAGTCCTGAGGCTGGCTCAGAGGGAGAAGGGTGTCCAGACCAGGGGGCAGGACCAGGGGGGTTGTCATTGAATGGTGCCCAGACAGTCCCTGAGAGTTATTTCAGAATCCCCGGGGTCCCCTGGGCCATTTCATTAGCGATTTTCACATCGTTTTGTTACAGGTCTCATCTGTGGATGAGTGTTGTGAAAGTTATCTGAGGAGAAGCACTTCAATCGTGGAACTAAAAATTGCACTATAATTTCACCCTGGGGACTGGGACTGGAGGATGAAGAAGTGAGCGACGGCAGGCTGGCAGGATGGGAGATAAACATCATGTGAGACCCCTTGATTCATTGATTCTGTATGTTGAATACTGGCATCAGGGAAATCATGGGATGAGGGATATGCCAGACTAGGGCTTATTCACCATTGTATCCTCAATGCCCAGCTGTTATCGTTCAGTTATTAAGTCATATCCAGCTCTTGGAGACCCCATGGACTGCAGCACACCAGGCTTCCCTGTCCTTCACTGTCTTCCAGAGTTTACTCAAACTCATGCCACTGGTCAGAGAAGGCAATGGCACCCCACTCCAGTACTCTTGCCTGAAAAATCCCATGGACGGAGGAGCCTGGTAGGCTGCAGTCCATGGGGTCGCTAGGTCGAACACGACTGAGCGACTTCACTTTCACTTTTCACTTTCATGCATTGGAGAAGGAAATGACAACCCACTCCAGTGTTCTTGCCTGGAGAATCCCAGGGACAGGGGAGCCTGGTGGGCTGCCATCTATGGGGTCGCACGGAGTCAGACACGACTGAAGTGACTTAGCAGTAGTAGCAGCAGGCCACTGGTGATGCCAGTGCCGAGTTCAGGGCCTGAAGTATTGTAGGTGCTCCATCGATATTTGGTGAGGCATTGTAGGTGTTCCATCGATATTTAGTGAGGTATTGTAGGTGCTCCATCGATATTTGGTGAGTGAATGAATGAGCTGCTTCTTGGCTGAATGGGTAACACCTGAGCTTCCAAACTATCTCTCTCTTAATTAAGAGCTGAGTGCCCTTGAATGAGTCATTGAAACTCTACTTTTGACTAATCCTAGTGAGAGTCTTAGACTGGATCAGAGGCATTAAAGACACAACGTGCAGGGCACAGCGCCCATCTCTTGTTTCCAGGCAGACGTTACCAAGCAACCGTGCAATTCTCACCTGCTGAAACTGGATATCCCCAGAATCCTTTCTAACACCACTTCAGGCAGCTGGTGCCAGTCAAACGCGGTCAGTGATGGAGCCTATTTGTCATCCTGGTCAGGACAAGCTCCTCTGGTCCATAAATCTATGAACAAATGGAGAGGAGCTATGGGGAAGGTCCAGGCCGTGGGGTGGGTTTAGGGAAGAGTAAGGAAGGATCAGTAAGGAGGCTCCACATCCCAGTCTGGGGACCCTCAGAGTTGTAGAAACTGGTGAGCTTGTCCCACCCCAGGTAGGAATAGACACGCATGTGGAGAGGGGATGGGGGACCCCACCTGCTGCCTGAATCCTGACAGAGGTTGGAGCCAACATTCAGTCTGAAAACCACAGGCAGCTCAGAGCTTTTATTAAATCCAGGGCTTGAGGGAAGGGCAGGGGCTAGTTACAGAGGCCATACGGCCGGCAACACAGGAGGGAAGGACTTCTCCCAAAGGCTGGAGCCACCAAGCTTGGAGAGTGGTTGGGTGGGCAGACTGAGGCCTGGCTCTGCTGAGATTTAAAACACTCTTGTATTGGGACTTCCCTGTGTGGCCCAATTGTTACTCTCTGCTCCCAATGCAGGGGGCCCAGTTCGATTCTTGGTCAAGGACCTAGATCCCACATGCCACAGCTAAAAGTTCGCATGCCACAGCTAAAGATCCCATGTGCTGCAACGAAGATCCGGTGCAGCCAAATAAATATATTTTTAAAATTACTTCTGTGTGAAAGTAGATCTGAGACCTAAAAGTGACAAGCAAAACTGTAAAACTTCTAAAAGAAAATAGGAGAATATCTTTAAGACTTTCGAGTAGGCAAAGATTTCCTAAATGAAACAGAAAAGGCACTAACCACTAAAGAAGTATTGACAACTGTGCCTTCATTAAAGTCAATGATTTCTGTTCATCAAAAGACAGAAAGGCAAGACAGGCAAGCTACAGAGTAGGAGGTCTTTACAATACACACAACTAACCACAGAATTGTATCAGCATACATAAAGAACTCTTAGAAATCAATAGAAAAATATCAAACAACTCAATTTTCAAAAGTGAATAGAAGTCTTAAATAGGCAGCATGTCACAAACACAGATATTCAAAGGCCCAAAGGTCATATGATATAGAGCTCACCATCATCACTCATCAGAGAGATGATAGTTAAAACCATAATGAGATACCCCTGTATACGCACCAGAATGGCTAAAATTTAAACACTGACAATTCTAAATGTTGACAGGATGAGGAATAACTGGAATTCTCCTAGGCTGCTGATAGGAAAGTAAAATGGTACTTCTTTAAGAAAAAACTGTCCAGAAATTCTTCAAATAATTAAACATATATTTAGCATTGCTAAGTCACTTCAGTCGTATCTGACTCTGTGCAACCCCATAGACGGCAGCCCACCAGGCTCCCATCCCTGGGATTCTCCAGGCAAGAACACTGGAGTGGGTCGCCATTTCCTTCTCCAATGCATGAAAGTGAAAAGTGAAACTGAAGTCGCTCAGTCATGTCTGACCCTCAGCGACCCCATGGACTGCAGACTTCCAGGCTCCTCCATCCATGGGATTTTCCAGGCAAGAGTACTGGAGTGGGGTGCCTTAGCATAGAACCCAGCAATTCCACCTCTAGCTGTATACCCATGAGAAATGAGTACATATTTCTACTAAAGACAGGGATGTTCCCAGCAGCATTATTCACAATACCAAAAAAAAAAAAAGGGAACCAAAAGTACATTAAAATTACAATACGTAAATACACTGTGGTATATTTATCAGATGGAATATTACACGGCATTGAAAAAGAATGTGTTCTAGTTCTATACGAAAGTGTAGGTAAATCTGATCGTCACAATATGAGCAAAAGAAACCAAACACAGAGAAGTACACACTGTGGGATTTCATTCCTATGAGTTGGTATGATCTTCCTGAGACTGCCATAACAAACTACCACATACCTGGTGTGCAAACAAGAGAAATGTATCCTGTCACAATTCTGAAGGCTAGAAGTCCAGACTCAGGTGTTGAAAGGGCCATGCTCCTTCCAAAGGCTCTAAGGAAGAACCTTCCATGCCTCTTTCTAGTTTCTGATGGCTGATAGCCATCCTTGGTGTTCCTTGGTGTGTACATGATTCATTCCAATCTCTACCTCCATCTTCGCATGCCCATCTTCTCCCTGTGTGTCTGCACCCTCACATCTTCACATGGCCTTTTAAACTTTTATTTATTTGGCTGCTCTGTATCTTAGCTGAGGCATCAGTTCAGTTCAGTGACTCAGCTGTGTCCAACTCTTTGAGACCCCCATGAACTGCAGCATGCCAGGCTTCCCTGTCCATCACCAACTCCTGGAGCTTACTCAAACTCATATCCATCGAGTCAGTGATGTCATCCAACCATCTTGACCCCTTCTCCTCCTGCCTTCAGTCTTTCCCAGCATCAGGGTCTTTTCCAAAGAGTCAGTTCTTCACATCAGGTGCCCAAAGTATTGGAGTTTCAGCTTGAGCATCAGTCCTTCCAATGAGTATTCAGGACTGATTTCCTTTAGGATGAACTGGTTGGATCTCCTTGCAGTCCAAGGGACTCGCAAGAGTCTTCTCCAACACCACAGTTCAAAAGCATCAATTCTTCACTGCTCAGTCTTCTTTATGATCCAACTCTCACATCCATACATGACTACTGGAAAAACCATAGCTTTGACTAGACAGACCTTTGTTGGCAAAGTAATGTCTCTGCTTTTCAATATGCTGTGTAGGTTGGTCATAGCTTTTCTGTCAAGGAGTAAGCGTCTTTTAATTTCATGGCTACATTCACCATCTGCAGTGATTCTGGAGCCCAAGAAAACAAAGTCTCTCACTGTTTCTATTGTTTCCCCATCCATTTGCCACGAAGTGATGGGACCGGATGCCATGATCTTCGTTTTTTGATTGTTGCTTTTTAAGTCAGCTTTTTCATTCTTCTCTTCACTTTCATCAAGAGGCTCCTCTTCACTTTCTGCCATAAGGGTGGTGTCATCTGCATAGCTAAGATTATTGATCTTTTTCCTGGAAATCTTGATTCCCGCTTTTGCTTCATCCAGCCTGGCATTTCGCCTGATGTACTCTGTATATAAGTTAAATAAGCAGGGTGACAATATACAGCCTTGATGTACTCCTTTCCCAAAAATGGGATCTTAATTGGGGCATGCAAACCCTTAGTTGTGGCATGTGGGATCCAGTCCCCTGATCAAGGATTGAACCCAGGCTCCCTGCATTGGGAGTCTTAGCCACTGGACTACCAGGGAAGTCCCCACATGGCCTTCTTATGAAGACACCAGTCATTGGATGTAGGACTCACCCTAACCCAGTAGGACCTCATCTGAATTAGATTCAGTTCAGTTCAGTTCAGTCGCTCAGTCGTGTCCCACTCTTTGCACCCTCATGAATCGCAGCACGCCAGGCCTCCCTGTCCATCACCAACTCCCGGAGTTCACTCAGGCTCACGTCCATCGGGTCAGTGATGCCATCCAGCCATCTCATCCTCGGTCGTCCCCTTCTCCTCCTGCCCCCAATCCCTCCCAGCATCAGAGTCTTTTCCAGTGAGTCAACTCTTCGCATGAAGTGGCCAAAGTACTGGAGTTTCAGCTTTAGCATCATTCCTTCCAAAGAAATCCCAGGGCTGATCTCCTTCAGAATGGACTGGTTGGATTTCCTTGCAGTCCAAGGGACTCTCAAGAGTCTTCTCCAACACCACAGTTCAAAAGCATCAATTCTTCGGCGCTTACATCTACAAAAACTCTAGTATTAAATAAGGTCACAGGTGGCAGCCATTAGGGCTTAACCATATCTTTGGGGGACACAATTAGGCCCACTGCAAAGTTCAAGAACAGGCAGAACTATTCTGTGGTGAGGGACATCAGCCGAGTGGTTGTCTCTAGTGGGGACTGACCCGGAAGTGCTCTGTATGTTGATGCGAAGGGTAGTGACATGGGTGTGTAAGCATTTAAAAACCCTCAAGCAAAAAAATAACATAAAACAAAAACCCTCAAGCTACCCACCTACTCTCTGTGCACTTGACTCTGTATGTGTTGTGTGAAAGTTGCTCAGTCATGTCCGACTCTTTGTGACCCCATGGACTGTATAGTTCATGGAATTCTCCAGGCCAGAATACTGGAGTGGATAGCTTTTCCCTTCTCCAGGGGATCTTCCCAACCCAGGGACTGAACCCAGGTCTTCCGCATTGCAGCCAGATTCTTTACCAGCTCTCACTTTAAAATGCCCTTGTGGAGTTGAATTCACCGATCCCTGGCCTGGGGTTGATTAGGGCAGGTGAGTGGTGGCCCGGAGGATGCGAGCTCCATAGAGGAGGTGGTTAAGGTGTGAACTCTGGATTGGCTGGTTTATATGTGAAAGTCCCTCTCCCAGGCAAGTTGTTTACTATCTATAGGAATTAGCTTGCCCTGAGAAGGATGGCCCCACCAGAGTCAGCAAGAGCCAAAGATGGCAAAAGTATCAAAAATACCAGATAAAAAGATGTGATTGAGTCAGGAAAATAACACCAGATCCTCATTCATTTGGAGATGAAACGGGTTACTGTCGTTGAAGCTCCCAGCACGGGGCCTGACACATGAGGGGAGGACAGTACCAGCTGGATCCAAAGCCACGTCCTTCCTCCTCTGAGAAGCCTTCCTGGGTTGACCCCACCTGACACTTCTTCTGCTTGATGGCCCCCGATCCCCTTTAGCAGTATCAGATTTTTTTTTTTTCCCTTAACCGGCAAACACTACACACACATGGTTCTGGAGGGACCAGGGCTCTCAGCAGTCTGGGTTGATGGAGAAAGAGAGGGCAGCTTAGTCGAACACTGCCGGGCAGGGAGCCCTCCTAGATCCTGCCAGTCTCCAGCCCTACAAGACCTCAAAGCGCGTTCTGAAAGCAGCGGATGAGAACAGTCCTACACCCGTCTGGATAGTCGGCCCATCTGGTAACACCACGTGACCAGGAAAGACCCCCTTGGAGAAGCCAGCGCAAGGGAGGGACCTTCTGTTCTCTAGGGGACATTTTGAAATGTCATGTCAGGACGTCTATACACCTCCTGAAACCCACCCTGCAAATCCAGGCAAGAATCATCACCAGAGGGACTGCTCTCAGGAACGGGAGCAGTGAGCATGCTGAGGGTCAGGGAAGGAGTCAGAGCATCAGGAGGGCCCTTGGGGGAGTCTTGGGGGCTTTGGAGCCAGATGGCAGGCATAGCGACCCCCGAGAGCAATGGTGACCCAAGCCTGGGGGCCAAGACCTCAGTTCCTAGCAGCTTGGTGGGAATCCCACCTGTGGCCAGGCGAGGGGTATCAGGAAGGCGTTGTAGGATTGGGGGGTTTCCCTCCCCCCATTCAGCTGTCTACCTGGAGGTCACTCAGTCACATCACAGGTGCCTCTTCCCCACAGCTCCCCTGCGCAGAGCGTGAGAACGGTTTGTAAACACTCACGGTCATGGTGTCTCTCGGACCGTGACATGCAGGAAAAAAATTCATCTTCATCTAGGCCTCCCAGGCAAACACGGGAAAACCAGATAAGAGGTTTGGTCACATGTATTTTACACTCGCATCTCTTCTTTTCTCTCCTTCTAAAATGCTGTTCCTGACCCACTAAATCAATTTTATACCCCATCAATGGGTCACAGCCTGCTAGTAGAGCGTGAAAGCCTGAGCAGGAAGGGCCAGCATCCTCCCAGGGTCAGTTACTGGTGGCCTGAAGTAGGGCGGGGACAGCTAGGATCTATGCTTTCAGAAGCTACCCCTCTCCCGTGGGTGGGCTGAAGGGTACAGGACTTGGCCAGGGCTTTCAGCCTTCCTGCTTCTGCAGATGCCACCCAGAGTGCATCTCCCTTTGAGAGAAGGGACCAGGATGCAGCTCTGGCGTCATCTCCTCCAGGAAGTCTTCCTGATTGTTCCTCATTCCAGGATTGCTGGTGCTAGTGTTCTGTGAGTCCCCCACTCCCAAGGCTCCATGCTCAGCCAAAGCAGGCAGCTCAGGAATGTGAAGGACAGAAAGAACTGACAGAGTAGATAACCCCGTCCCAGCAGGACCCCTGGCCTGGCCTCGCCTGCCTCCCACCCTTCATCCTGGCAGCTGCCCTGCCCGTCCCATGGGACCCGCCTGGCGCCACAGGGATCAGGCCAGTTAAGGGTTCCGGGCATGGGTGGAGGGGTCTGCTCAGGGCAGGGAGTGGCCCCAAACGTGGTGTAGAGATGGAGACTGGCAGGATCCAGGCGAAGAGAGCTCCCTGCCCAGCCGTGTTCGTGGGTCAAGCTCTTGGAAGGGCTCCTGGGCACGGCGGGCTGGGGGAGGCGAGGTGATAAGAGCAGGAGAGAGTACTGCTGAGAGCCGGGCAGAGGGAGCTCAGAGGAGGGCGGGGTGCACAGACTGCTCTTCCCACCAGAGCCCTGTGGGAACCCCTGAGGGCAGACAGCTCAGCCCCGGGCCCTACTCTCTGCCCCACCCAGGGAAGAGAAGGCCCTGTTCTCCATTACTCGATCAGAAGACAGGGTGCCTGAGGGGTGAAACACCGCAAAGTCCTCAGCTCCAGGCCACAACGCCCTGGGGCGACCTTGGGCTGGGTGTGTGCTTTCTTAAGGCTCAGTTTCCTCATCTGGGAATCGAATGGTTTATTTGGTTGTGAATACCTGTAAGTGTCAGTCCTGAATCCCTCCCCTCCAGCAGCTTAGCAGGCTGCTGGCCAACGCGGGCTGAAGTCATCCTCACTTTGAGTCAGAATCCCAGAGAGACAGGAGGCCCAGAGGGAAGAGGTCCTTCTCGGGCACCGGGAGAGCCCCCTGTGACTCCCAGGAGGGGATCGCCCCATGAAAGCCTCCCCAGGCCCCGGCTCCCTAGCCTCAGCGCAATGCGGGGTACACAAAGGCACAGAGGCTCCCACATGGCGATCGTTGAGCCAGAGCCGATTCTAGTCTCCAGGGCTTAGCGGAGATGCCTAGATTTTGGTTGGGGGTGGAGGGAGGAGGCAGAGAGGCCCAGTAACTGGGATGGAATTCGCTGCCCCCGCCTACGTGACAGGGGCTCAGAGTTAGAATTAAATAGATCTGCAGGAGATATCAGTGCTTTCTGGCGGCCTGAGTTTGTAGACAGGCCTCCTAACCCCTGTGTTTATAAACTTGGTTAATAATATCTCAGATCGAAAATGGAGATGTGCTTTTGTAAACTGTCAAGTGTGAAAGCCGTGAGAGGCGTGTCCTGGACTCCTCCATCCCGGGTCCCCTGGGGAGGGGCACAGAGCACCCAGCTCACGATGTTCCCCACCGACAGCAGCAGACAGCCCGCGAGGCAAAGCGGGAACAGCACGGGGCAGAACGGCCCGTCCAGGACACCCACCCCCTGGCTCGCACGGGCCAAGGACCCAGACTGACAAATGACTCAGACATACAAACACCCGGGCCTGGGCAGAGGTTACTGGATCGGAGACGTGGGCCTCGGAAGCTGGGACACCCTGGGGCAGCATGTGGAGCTGGGGTGTGGGGCGGGGGGGATGGTCCTCCTGGGCCTTCTCCTCCCCCAGGCTCAAACGTCTACTTCAGTGGACCCTGTCCCACTCTTGAGTACTTGCTCTGTGTGTGTGTGTGTGTGTGTGTGTGTGTGTGTGTGTTAGTCACTCCATCGTGTCTGACTCTGTGCGACCCCATGTGCCTGCCAGGCTCCTCTGTCCATGGAATTCTCCAGGCAAGAATACTGGAGTGGGTCGCCATTCCCTTCTTCAGGGGATGTTCCCGACCCAGGGATTGAACCCGGATCTCCTGCATTGCAGGCAGATTCTTAAACATTTGAGCCACCAGGGACTAGGCTCTTAAAGCCGCAAGTTTTCCCTCATAAGGGCTTGTGGAGACCCCGTCCCGTCTCCATAAAAGGACAAGGTGATCTGTCGCAGCTCACACACAGATCAGCATTAATCCCTGTCACAGTGACAGCCACTGGCCCGTCTGCCCTCCCAGGCTGCTCCCACCACCCCAGCCTGGGGGGTTGTAGAAATGCTAGCCTGCCTCCCCAACTCCCAAACCCCGCTCTGAGCACAGGCTGTACTTTCCTTGGGTTTACCCGGGTTTGGGCTGATCCCATGTGATGAAGTAAGATTCCACGAGGGGCTCAGATCTGCAGCGCTCAGTCTTTTTTCAGCTGCAGATGCTTTACCCCCAGGAAGGTCCGCTGCGGGGGACCCAGCCGCCTCTGGGGAGGCCGAGCTACAGAAGGCCGCTCCCCTCTCCCGGATGAAATGCTGCCTGGTACTCTTTGGTAGGAGGCCGCCCTCCCTGGCTCGGTCACCAACGCGATGGCCTCTCCCTTGTGCTGTGTGCACCTCGGGCCCCCCACTGAGGGCCCCCAAGGACTGCCCTCTTCCCTCTGTCCCTTCTCCTCATGCCCTGCCCCACCGGTAACCTTTCAGTAGCAAGAACCACCCTCAGTGTTCCCTCCTCGCTGGTCCCAAGTCAGGCTCATTCCCCACCAGACCCAGACCCCACGTGGTCTCACCCTGGACTGTCCATCCTGCAGCCACTGGCCACAGGAGGCTGCTGAGCACTTGAAATGCGACTGACCCAAATCAAGGTGATATTCAAAGTGTACCCTACACTCCAGTTTGAAGACTTTGTACAAAAAAGAATGCAAAATATCTCCCAAATAATTTTTTGTATCCATTACTTGCTCCAAATACAATCTTTTAGGTATAAATATAGCTTATTAAGCAAATTAATTTTATTTGTCTTTTCTTTCATTTCAAGTGGCTACTTGTTATTGTTCAGTGGCTAAGTCATGTCCAACTCTTTGCGACCCCATGGACTGCGGCACGCTAGGCTTCCCTGTCCTTCCCCATCTCCCGGAGTTTGTTTGAACTCATGTCCATTGAGTCGGTGATGCCATCCAACCATCTCATCCTCTGTTGTCCCCTTCTCTTCCTGCCTTCAATCTTTCCCAGCAGCAGGATCTTTTCCAATGAGTTGACTCTTCACATCAGGTGTCCAAAGTATTGGAATTTCAGCTTCAGCATCAGTCCTTCCAATGAATATTCAGGACTGATTTCCTTTAGGATGGACTGGTTTGATCTCCTTGCTGCCCAGTTCAGTTCAGTTCAGTTCAGTCGCTCAGTCGTGTCCGACTCTTTGCAACCCCATGAATCGCAGCACCCCAGGCCTCCCTGTCCATCACCATCTCCCGGAGTTCACTCAGACTCACGTTCATTGAGTCCGTGATGCCATCCAGCCATCTCATCCTCAGTCGTCCCCTTCTCCTCCTGCCCCCAATCCTTCCCAGCATCAGACTCTTTTCCAATGAGTCAACTCTTCACATGAGGTGGCCAAAGTACTGGAGTTTCAGCTTTAGCATCATTCCTTCCAAAGAAATCCCAGGGCCGATCTCCTTCAGAATGGACTGATTGGATCTCCTTGCAGTCCAAGGGACTCTCAAGAGTCTTCTCCAACACCACAGTTCAAAAGCATCAATTCTTTCGCGTTCAGCCTTCTTCACAGTCCAACTCTCACACCCATACATGACCACAGGAAAAACCATAGCCTTGACTAGACTGACCTTAATCAGCAAAGTAATGTCTCTGCTTTTGAATATACTATCTAGTTTGGTCATAACTTTTCTTCCAAGGAGTAAGCGTCTTTTAATTTCATGGCTGCAGTCACCATCTGCAGTGATTTTGGAGCTCAAAAAAATAAAGTCTGACACTGTNGTCTTTCAATTTCATGGCTGCAGTCACCATCTGCAGTGATTTTGGAGCCCAAAAAAATAAAGTCTGACACTGTTTCCACTGTTTCCCCATCTATTTCCCATGAAGTGATGGGACCGGATGCCATGATCTTTGTTTTCTGAATGTTGAGCTTTAAGCCAACTTTTTCACTCTCCTCTTTCACTTTCATCAAGAGGCTTTTTTATGTTTGCACATTAATAATCTTATAAGGGAACTATTAAAACTGGTCAAGGCAGACATTGGTTGCCAGACTGAGACTCAATTTACAGTGTCTTTTGTCTTTTTGCTTTTATTGTTTTTAGAAATATATAGTACAGATGTTCAAGGTAGAAGCCTTTAGATGTATTAACCTTTATCAACTTTCCAGTAACTCCAATTTCCTTTTCCATATTTTGTGGCTAAGCATATTTCTCTTAAGTGACAGCCTACTGGTAGTTTCATTATTTAGGCAGATTCTTTAAAAGAAGTATCATGATCTTGCTAGGCATTTTCATTCTCCCTCTTAATCAACTTCCACTTGGGCTGAATAAATTGCATGCATTGCTGGACAGAGTCAACCAAGTTAAACAAGAGACACATTTCTATGGGTAAGAAATCACGTGGCTTACAGAGTCTTTTATACTCAGTATAGATAAAGAAATCAATTTAAATGTCCTGTACAAGGACCAGGGTTAATGTGGTTTCACTTAGTGATTTTAACACTTTTTTCCAACTTTTCATCTCTGTAGCCATTATGATTAAAGTCAATACAAGTTAAAGTTTATCCCTTAGAAGTTATCCCACCATTGAAATTCCAGCTGCTGTCTGACTTTTGCTTGAGTCAAGAATTTATGTCAAGGTAATTTATTCTACTTTCAGTGTCATTTATTCTCTTAAAATTGAAGGTATTCACCTACCAAAATCTTTTCTGACTATAATAAGGTATTCCAATTCTGTGGGTTTTAAGACCATAGCTAGAAAGGGCCTCAAGGAATAAGTTAGTACGCTCATTTTATTAAGATCCTTTTCTTGAACTTCAGTGGTGCTTAACTGCATTTTTGGTTTGATCCTGCTGAGAAGAGGTCAAATGTAATTGCATTATAGTCACTGTTATTTAATGGTTTAATCTAATGTATTTCAGAGCTCAATTGGAGAAGATGAGGTAAAATTTAGCCTTACTGTACTCTTCTCTAAAAAAATCCTGCTCCTAAAAAGTATACTCACTTTAGTTCCAAACATCTAATTATTTTTACAAAGCAAAAGCTTTAGGAGTTTTGATGTTTATTCAAAACGCAATTGTTGAATCCCCTCTCTAAACTGATAATCCAGAAAAGAGATAAGACACAGTACAAATAATTTTATAACTGAGGATAACTAGATAGACATACAATAGATGTTCAGAAAATGTACATGTTAATCTCAGGATATTAGGAATAAATAGTTATCTTCGCTTATCATCTGGACCTCTTAATATTTTTAATAGTTTAAATCATTTAAAAATTGTTTGCAGAAGTAANAACTGAGGATAACTAGATAGACATACAATAGATGTTCAGAAAATGTACATGTTAATCTCAGGATATTAGGAATAAATAGTTATCTTCGCTTATCATCTGGACCTCTTAATATTTTTAATAGTTTAAATCATTTAAAAATTGTTTGCAGAAGTAAGATTAAACGAATGGTGAAAATTGTGATTAAAAACTTAAACATATCAAAGTTAAATGTTTATTTCATCAATTCCCTGGTTTTGAAGGGGTACACACACCAAATGGGAAACATCTTTCAGAAGAAACTGAACTGCTCATCAACTATCATGCATAAACTTACAATGCATCCACCTTGTAGATACCAGTTCCACATTTCAAACATCTTTAATAGATTCTGAGATATTATTACTTCAAATTCTTTCAGAATGTCCATCATCTGAATGAAGCAAATGAATTTTTGCAATTTTTGATGGCTCATAATTTTGTTGAAAAGATGTCATCTTTATTCCATAATTGAAAAACATTTTTAGTTTTAGATTTATAAGCATTAATTAGAATTATAAATCCAATAATTTTTAAATTTATACATTATTAATCCTTCTGAATTCCTCGGCATTTGTATAGTTTAAAAAAGCATAAATTTTGGCACACAGATTTTATGAAAACACAAAAGAGTACTATAACATAACGTGTCAATGAAATGAGATATTTTATACTCTAGTCACAAACTATTGCATGATAAAGTCCAAGCTGAAGAACTAATTGGATGAGGATACCACATTCTCTTTTTGAATGTGTTGTTTGCTCACTGATTCTTGAATTGAGAAAATTCATTTTCTTGTGAAGATAAATAGTCTTAAATTTCACTTGAATGGTCAATTTCAATTTCATCCTAATCATTAAGGTTTAGTGTACTACAAACTGTCTTTTTGCATTCATCTTCTGATTCACCCAATAATTTAAATATCTTCCTTTGTCAATATTCTTCTCTTTGCAATAATGGGTGGGAAATAAAAACTCTAAATTCCAAACTGTATTAAATGAAGCTAAAAATTATAGACCATAACAATTTCTCCAGACTTTTGTAACTTCTTAAATGATGATGCAAAACTTTAGTCAAGACAATGAAAAAAACTGAATGAATTTTTCTTTTTACAAAAATTGTTGGGAATAATTAATGATTAATGATGAAATAATTCCTAAGTTTACAAAATAGAAATTATTCAAGATATAAGAAAAATAAGATCAGGAATATCCCATAATGTGTCCTGAATTTTTAAAACTGACCAGTTGTGCCACATGATAATTACAAGATAGAATGAGTTTTATTGTTTAAAAATAATTCATTTTTCTTTGTTCCTTGGAAGATCTATAAAAATAAGCCATGGGATATTAGTCTTTGTGAATAGTGAGAATAGCTCCAAAAAAGAAACAAAAAAACCAAGATTGGCTTCAGTGGACCCAGATAATACACTGGGAACCAATGGAGAGAATAGAAAGGTGAGGACCATATTTCTGTTAAAATAGCATTTAAATACTTTGCTTGTGGGGTTTGTTTATTTGTTTTAGCTTTTCATCTTGAGAATTTTTTCCATAAAATTCATTTCTTAAGATTCTTAAAATGATAAAGTGATATGTACACATGTCCTTTCCCAAGCTATTTTGCTTTCCTTTTAATATGGAAGTTTACTGCAAAAGGATAGTGCTTCTAGTATGAACATTCAGAGAAAAAATCTTGTGGAAAAGGTAAAAATTGAAATGCACTTTGAAAAATGGGTAGGATATGCCTATGTCAACTTAAGGCTAAAAACATTTAAGGCTGAAGGGATAATTAAAGCACAGAATCACAGTATCTTGAAATGTTCTTTTGTGACTATCAATTACTGAGTATTTAATTTTGCCAGGTTCTTAAAATGGGCTTCCCTGATGGCTCAGCGGTAAAGAATCTGCCTGTAATGCAGAGATGCAGGAAATGCCTGGGTCGGGAAGATCCCTTGGAGAAAGAAATGGCAACCCACTCCAATATTCTTGTCTTGAAAAATCCCATGGACAGGGGAGCCTGGCAGAGTTATAGTCCAAAGTGTCGCAAAGAATCAGACATGACTGAGCGACTCAGCACACAGGCTCTTAAAATAATCTTATTTAATCCTTATAGAACTTTGAGTGTAGTGTTTTATATAAATAGATGAGAGAACTGAGGCATAGAGAGTTCAAGTGTTTTGTCCTGGTCACATGCTGCGTGGACAGAAAATTTAAACTCAGGTCTGCCTAATCTTCAAGCCCTCAGGAGTAAGACCAAATTTCTCAGCTTCCCAGACATAGACAAGGAACTGCCAGTGTTTCACTTTGATTGTCATGAAAGGACCTAGAAAGAGAAACAAAATTGGAAACGTTATGCAAGATGGTTCAGACAGAATGAAATTGGAAGGACAAGTATGTCCAAAGAGAGGAAGTAAAGCTTGACTTCATAGAATTTATCAATACTGATACCATAAGAGAGGAAAGTGAAAGCTTATTCAGAGATTGTTGCCCTGAAAACCCCAAAAGATGCCCTAAATAGGAAGTAAAGGAAGAGAGTGCCCACCGGAGTGGGCAGAGCTGGAGAAGACTTTGAATTCACTTATTCTTAAAGCCACAAATAGTAGTCAGTTGCCAAAGGGGAATATGTGAAAATTCCAATCCAAATGTCATTTGATAATCATCCATATGCTAAATACTAAAGTTCATTCTGGTGCCTTCACACACTCATTTAACTCTCACAGCAAACTCTGAACGAGGAGGCTGTTAGAGGATCAGTTGTGGACTTCCAGGGAGAGGTCGGTTGTGGAGATAGAGTTGCCAAGACAGTGAGTGAAATAAGTCAGAATATAAACACTGGGTATCTTCTGCATACTCAGTGGTCCCAAAGTGAGCACAATAAAGGACATAAGAATACTTAAAGATGATCTCTCTTTTAACAAGTATGGCATATGATTATTTGAAAGAGTGAACAAGAACTAATAAAGAAAAAGTTTAAACTTGAGAAATTTCATAATACAGACACTAAATATTACAAGTTTCAGAGGAGGTAATATGCATCTAAAACTTGAGAGATGGATAAATTTGACTCACCGTTGAAGAATACATAGGGCTTGCTTTGTGTATGAAAGAAAAAGTGAATGAGGACATAGCAGTGTGTGTGACATCGATGTGTTTGTGTGGTGATGATGATACCAGACTGGAAAGAGGATAAATTAAGATTAGAAAACATTAGGGCATAAGAAGTGATGTTTGTGGTGATAGATTACAGACACGTGGTCAATCAGGCACAGCTGATTTTTGTCACGGGAGAGAAGCTTTGAAAGATTTAAAGCAGGACAGTGATGTGAAACCAGCATTTCAGAGATGTGATCAGGCAGTCCTCTGCTTAAGGTATTAGAAACAGAAGAAAGTGTGTGGAATATTCCTAAAGCTGTTGAGTTTAAAATATAATTTGGAAGGAGAGTCACAATTCACAAGCCATTTCCCACAGGTGATGGCAACTGTGTATAAGTGACTTATGAAATTAATATTGCAACTCAAAATGCTACAAACTATCTGACAATTTAAGTTCACACAAGAGGTAGAAACTTAAATGAGGTATCGATATAAATAAGAAAATTGAGATATGTGTGACTGTTGACCAAAACCAATAGTAAAGTGCTGGAACCAGACCTGTTCATAACTAAAAGAGAGCAATAGCTTCCTTTTTTTTCCTTTGGCTGATTTCTGTTGTTTTGCATCATTTTATTTTTATTCTTCAGCAGTAGCCATGTAATGCATGGACATGACAGGGAGTGAGAACACGTGGTTAAGCACACAGACTCCAGATCCAGTCTACTTCGTTTCAAATCAAGGCTCTGCCACTTGTTTGAAATAACTTTAGTCAAGTTACTCAATCTCTTTAAGTCTCTGTTTCCTCCTCTGTCAAATGAGGCTAATAATGGAATTGTTGGAGAACACATGAGCAGATGGTCAAAACGCACTAAGACTCCAACACTTTCCAACTGTTGGCTCTTCTTTACTAACTGAACACATATCCAAGGTTGTTTGATAGGGAGGGGGAAATATTTTTTAGAACCACATCAACAGATAGCATACTAGACCAATTTTGCCTGTTCTAGTCATCCTATGTCTTCCATCCTTGGTTCTGCTAACTATATAATATGGGTGTAATAATAGGTAATTATAGTGTTAAATTGAGGTCCATATAAAAATCCTACATTATATGCATTAATGAGTTTGTTTACATGTCTTCTAGATGAGTTCTATGAATATCCATCTATCCAGATTCTATGGATAGAGCAGTAAACAAAAATATGCATGATGCCTATTTCTCCTTTAAAATAGGAAAATTGATATTATTTTACTCGGTTAAGGTACAAAATAGTTTATGCATAGATGCATATGCTTAGAAAACCACCTAACCATAATATGTACTATTTAAATGTATAATGGTAGCAGTGGTGCCCAAATATAGCAAAATTATGATTTTCTGCTCACCACTTGTTATCTTTCTGATTTAATTATCACATATTATTATCATTCACTTTCTAGCAAGTCTTCCTTTACTGCCTTATATACACCTTCAATAAAAATTTACCTTTAAATCCCTGTTGCCTCATACCTTGCCAGATACATGCTGTGTTTACTGAATTGAATTCATGATGTATAATATTTATCTTGCTGAAAAAAATTATTGATGATCATCCCAGCGCAGCCCTTTTAATTCGTTCCTGGAAATAGTCCTGTTATTTAGAAAGATGACAGGTTTCTAAGCATTGCAAATAGGCCTTATGTAAAGATTCTTAAAGGAATTATTGATAGTACCTCTAGAGACAGAGGCTCAGAATTAACAAAGCTGGGTTTGCTGTGTGTGTCAGCAAACTGCAGACAACATATAGAATTAGACAGAAGTGAGAAAAAAAAGAGAGCCTACACCTCATCACTGGTGAGCATAGTTCCTAGATTTGGCCCCATGAGAGTTGTTTTGTGATTACTTGAAGTATGGGGAATCAGTTTAAAATAGATGTATCCAATTTTCACAGTTGTCTCAATCAACCCATTAAACACTGTAGTCCTTATAACTAACTAGAATGTGCAGAAATAGACGCAGGCGCTTCCGAGTGGCCACGATTCCTCGGGCACTGCTGCTGCTCTGTCAGTGTCATTGTGATTAAGGGCATTGGGTTTGGGAGGAAGGCAGGTAAGTAAGTGTTCTTCCCAGAATATAATGTTCATATTACTTTCTCTTTGCACTGAAGCCCTCACATTTCATTTTCTCATGTTCTCGGAATTTTGTCTCCTCCCCTTTTGAAAGAGGTGTCAGATTCTAGAGGAATGTCTTTGCTGTGCAGGAACTTGTATTACAGTGTTGGTTTTGGTCTTACCTTGTCACTATTAATGGCATGGACCTGCTGTCAAATAAGAATAAATTCCCGCTCAGGTAGCCTACTGGGACTATTCAAAGCATGTTCTAAAATAGTCTGAAAAGGAACAAATAATAAAGAGTAATTTGAATTGCTGCATGAGAAGCAAGGAAAATTAGGGCTTAATCAAAGAATTATCAAACTAATTAGGTGTTATTTATTAATGTGTCATGTCTTGTAATAATCTTATCTGTCATTTATATGCAAGAGCGCAGATTAAAAAAGCATTCTAGTGATTATGTGAATATATTCTCCTAGTGCTTTTCCAAGGTTCATTTGGGTGGCCCAGTAGATAAAGAACAGGGAATCTAGGATTTCCTAACCATTCAAATAAATGCATAATTCTTAACCCTTTTCTTAAGCAGGTCTTATTTTATTTTATTATTTTAAAAGAAGCCCTTATTTTATTCATAGACAGAAATAAATATATCCCATGCCTATTTTGATATAAGTAATTATAAACTAAGTAGTTTGATATAGCTACTTTCAGAGAGACCTAATTTGGCAACCAAATATTCCTTGTCCATAGCTTTATTCTTACGTAGAATGTTTGGGCAAGATGAAGACAATACTGAATTTTTCAATACTAACTTTACAGGTTGTAGATTGTTGAACCAGTTGCTCTGGGTTTTTTGATCAATTCTGTGACACACAGTACACACATGACTGCTGGTCTAGCCTAATGTATTTTTACATTTTGGTTCTCTGAAACCCAAGTAAGAAGATGTGTATAAGAGACAGGATCCTTTTCTTGAACTTCAGTGGTGCTTAACTGCATTTTTGGTTTGATCCTGCTGAGAAGAGGTCAAATGTAATTGCATTATAGTCACTGTTATTTAATGGTTTAATCTAATGTATTTCAGAGCTCAATTGGAGAAGATGAGGTAAAATTTAGCCTTACTGTACTCTTCTCTAAAAAAATCCTGCTCCTAAAAAGTATACTCACTTTAGTTCCAAACATCTAATTATTTTTACAAAGCAAAAGCTTT
>SJYT01035215.1:1715-96693 GCA_006410635.1 Cephalophus harveyi | reverse complement strand
AGGAGATCAGCCCTGGGATTTCTTTGGAAGGAATGATGCTAAAGCTGAAACTCCAGTACTTTGGCCACCTCATGCGAAGAGTTGACTCATTGGAAAAGACTCTGATGCTGGGAGGGATTGGGGGCAGGAGGGGAAGGGGACGACCGAGGATGAGATGGCTGGATGGCATCACTGACTCGATGGACGTGAGTCTGAGCGAACTCCGAGAGATGGTGATGAACAGGGAGGCCTGGCGTGCTGCGATTCATGGGGTCACAAAGAGTTAGACACAACTGAGCGACTGAACTGAACTGAAAATATTCTGTGTTGAGGCAGTGATACTGTTATTCCCACATAGGAGTAATAATTATCCCATATTTGAAGATAATCCGTTCCGTTCAGTCGCTCAGTCGTGTCCGACTCTTTGCGACCCCGTGGACTGTAACCTACTAGGTTTCTCTGTCCGTGGGATTCTCCAGGCAAGAATACTGGAGTGGATTGCCATTTCCTTCTCCAGGGGATCTTCCCGACCCAGGGATCGAACCCGGGTCTCCCGCATTGGAGGCAGACGCTTTAACCTCTGAGCCACCATACATTTTGTCTATCTCCTTCTCAATATCTAGGTTGACATTTTGAAGTCATCCTATCATCTCCCAGCAGTTACTGGACCCCCGTATGTGCTTAATCACTGAGTCGTGTCCAACTCTTTGCAACCCCATGGACTGTAGCCCATTAGGCTCCTCTGTCCATGGGGATTCTCCAGTCTAGAATACTGGAGTGGGTTGCCATTCCCTTCTCCAAGGGATCTTCCCAACCCAGGGATCGAACCCAGATCGCCTGCATTGCAGGAGGATTCTTTACCTCCTGAGGCACCAGGGAAGGCCAGGAATACTGGAGTGGGTAGCCTATCCCTTCAGGGGATTTTCCCAACCCAGGAATTGAACTGGCATCTTCTGCTTTGCAGGCAGACTCTCTACTAGCTGAGCTACCAGGGAAGCCTAGTATGGACCCCTAGTATGCATTCAGTGCTAGTGGTGGTAACATGATTTTCAAAGCAAAGGGAGCAACAATCTTGTCAGAAATTATTACAAATCAAACAATGAACAGTATTAAGAAAGCTTGGGGAGAAAATTGAAGAAAGTACTACTAACAACTAAACCGTATGATCACTAGAGTAGAATCTAGAGAAGAGCCACAGAACCTTGGACAGCCTTGATAAAGGTGAAGTTCTAGTGTTTTGCCAATGTTTAACTTCAGCTTTATTCTGATTGTTGTTATTAACTGCTTACAATGAGTTTAGTATTTATCCTTATATCCAACTATTTGCTACCCTCTGAACCATAGTCCACCAGGCTCTTCTGTCCATGGGATTCTCCAGGCAAGAATACTGGGTTGGGTTCCATTTCCTTCTCCAGGGGATCTTCCCAACCCAATGATCCAAGTCAGGTCTCCTGCATGGCAGGCAGATTCTTCACTGAGCCACCGGGAAAGCCCAATTCTTATTCAGGTGGTCAATTTTTTTCAGTCTAAGGTGGGGAAATGTAGTGGTATAATTAGATAAACTTTTTTATTTATAATACCAAATGAGAAGTCAATGCAGGAGAAAAACTGAACAAATATAGTTACTATCTATACAAGTGTGTCCTTCCAAATTAGACCCCATGTTGGAAAAGACCCTGATGCTGGGAAATATTTGCGGGCAAGAGTTCTCCTTGAGACAGAAGATGAAATGATTAAATAACATCACTGACTCAATGGGCATGAGTTTGAGCAAACACTGGGAGATAGTGAAGGACAGGGCCGGTGTGCTGCACTCTATGGGGTTGCAAAAATTCAGATGTAACTTAGTGACTGAACGACAATACTTTAGTGTCTGTCCTTTGTCATTCACACTTAATTATTTATGTTGCATTTCTTAAATCCCCATTACTCTATTTTATTCAATATTATGGCTTTGTGGTTGATATGGTGCCCTCCTGAAGAAAAAACTGTCATGTATAAATCACCGCTTTTGCAGCTACTCACGCTGTTTATGTAACAGGCACATGTTTAGTAGACAGGGTTTGTAATAATTGAAATCTCTGATACAAATTGAGGAAAATAAACATACCAGCATTGTCATATTGAAATATCCGGTGAGAAACAAACATGATTTAATCTTCTCTTAGATGGCGTTTACCTAAGATGTAAACCTTTTCCATTTTCTGTTATTCATGACAATGATTACATTAATAATGATTTTTACCCCAGAGGGGTATTTTTGTGTAAATTATAAATAGCCTCCTGGCAGACACTGGAAAAGCAGTGTGCATTGTTTTAAATGACACAATATCAATTATACACAATTTAGAACAGGAAGAAAAGTTGGATGATTTCCAAATGTGTCATTCAAGGGAGAATGTTTGTGAATTTAATTGTGCTTTCATCCTATTACATAATAATTATTAACATGTTCCCATTTTATCCTTTATCTATTAAGCACAAGTACTGAAATATTTAAATTTGTATTATGTGCTTGTAGTTGAAAAGATAAGGAGTTTTATAATCTTTATTAAAGCAGCCAGTAGAAAACTCTTTACTAAAACAAAATGCTAACCCCTTGTTTTCTCTTCCTAAGGTAAATTCCAAAACCAGGATATTTCTCATTAATTGGTTCTATGGTTCTTCTTTAGGCTTTTCATATTTCTTTGAAATGCTTTTAAATATGGAATGGTTTCATGTGCCAGAGAAAATATTGGGAGACAGGAAATAAATTTTCCTACAGATATATATAAAGGATAGGATAATGGCAGTATCCTTCCCTTTGCCAAGTCCTGTGTGGTGTGGACTTGGGGGTGGTTGAAAGATATCAGACTGATTCTATTCTGTTTGAATGAAATCTCTGTATAAAAGAGAATCTATACTGTCTTTCAAATTCGATATAATAGCTTAAAAACGTACCTCCTTGTATTTGAGGATAGGGATAAAGGAAAGATACAGTGAAGCTTGAAAACAATGGCTTGCCTAGAGCTGGAGAAAAACTCAGGAAGTCATCCAGACATTATTCTGTGTCTACCCTTAAAAGATTTTGGAGGGTTGTTAGAGATGGTCATGACAACATTGATGATGGAAAACATTCACCACTTTACTGAGAGCTGCCGTCTATGGGGTCACACAGAGTCGGACACGACTGAAGCGACTTAGCAGCAGCAGCAGTGTATCAGGTACTGTGCCAAGTTGCTGCTCATGGATCATCTCACTGAATTCACGCTAAACCCTTGGAGGTGGGTTATAGTTTCCCACCTCGGAGACTAGGAAATTGAACCTAGAGGAAGTTGCAGAATTTGCTAAGATAGATAGATATTGTCTCCAGCACTGTAGGGAGAATTATGTTTTCTGAAAAGGGGGTCACTGTGTCTTAGGTTTTCTTTTCCCTTCCTTTTCTTCACTCTGATTTGAGTGGTACAATTTAAAACAAACTCACAATCTCTATTTCTATTATAGTTTACACTTGACACATACTCCTAAATCTTGCCAGTACAACTGCCAAAGAAAGCAAGCAATTTGCTGATAACTTTTAGCTGCCCTTGTTGGTTTTGTCAGTGAAAGGAATCTGGTATAGAAAGTACAAGCAGAGTGAACTGTGATTCTATACTCAGAGGCATGAATGGCTTCTCACCAAAATTACTGGAGGAATATTAGAATATGGTTTACTTTTAAATTTCCTGGGTATCTATTAAGCTGCCCCTAAGTCCTGATGAAAGATCACCCAGTTCCATCATTAGATTTTTAGGTGAATTTTATTCTTAGTAGTGAGAGTAACAGCAAATTGAGATAGAAGAGAACATAGAGTAGATTTATCTTTAAGGTTGTTGGTAGGTCCTGAAGTTATTGAGAATGAAAATAACAGATTCTAGTAGTTTAGGAATTGATTTGGCAATTGACTATGCCAGCTGTTCTCTGTCAAAAACCTCTTTGATAGAATCTACAAGTCAAAAAGCCAGAAAAGATTTGAGACAGAAATAGACATTATTTATTCTCCATGTTCAGATAGTTTACAAAAATGTCTAGCCTCTTACCTCTTAAGAAGGGAATTTGTTATTCTGCTTGAAAGCTGTTTTAATGCATTTTGCAGATGTAGTTTTGCAAATATTTTGGGAGCCTTCTTTTTTCTCTCAATTTCTCAACTTGCTGCTCGCATTTCTAATTATCAATAATTTATTGTGACTTGATTTTCAGTCTTTGAATAGATTAATAAAGTGTATTGGATCTCTGAAAAGTAAACCTGAATATAAAACCTAAAGTATTAAATTTTGACTCAAGAGTTATGATATTTTCAGTCAGTAATTTCAGTCACTCACTTGTGTCCGACTCTTTTCAACCCAATGGACTGCAGCACACCAAGCTTCCCTGTCCATCACCACCTCCCAGAGCTTGCTCAAACTCATGCCCATTGAGAAGGTGATGCCATCCAATCATTTCATCCTCTGTCATCCCCTTCTCCTCCCGCCTTCAATCTTTTCCAGCATCAGGGTCTTTTCCAATGAGTCCGTTCTTCACATCAGGTGGCCAAAGTATTGGAGTTTCAGCTTCAGCATCAGTCCTTCTAATGAATACTCAGGACTGATTTCCTTTAGGATGGACTGGTTTGATCTCCTTGCAGTCCAAGAGATTCTCAAGAATCTTCACCAATACCACAGTTCAAAAGTATCAATTCTTTGCTGTTCAGCTTTCTTTGTACTCCAGTTTTCACATCCATACATGACTACTGGAAAACCATAGCTTTGACTAGACTGACCTTTGTTGGTAAAGTGGTGTCTCTGCTTTTTAATATGTTGGTCATAGCTTTTCTTCCAAGGAGCAAGTGTCTTTTTAATTTCATGGCTGCAGTTACCATCTGCAGTGACTTTGGAGACCAAGAAAATAAAGTCTCTCACTGTTTCCATTGTTTTCCCATCTATTTGTCATGAAGTGATGGGACTAGATGCCATGATCTTTGTCTTTTGAATGTTGAGTTTTAAGCCAGCTTTTCCACTCTTCTCTTTCACTTTTGTCAAGAGGTTCTTTAGTTTCTCTTCACTTTCTGCCATAAGGGTGGTATCATCTGTGTATCTGAGGTTATTGATACTTCTCTTGGCAATTTTGATCCCAGCAGCCTGGTGTTTTGCATGATGACTGTGCATCTAAGTTAAATAACAGGGTGACAGTATAAACTCCTTTCCCAATTTGGAACCAGTCTGTTGTTCCATGTCTGGTTCTAATTGTTGCTTCTTGACCTGCATACAAATTTCTCAGGAGCCAGGTAAGATGGTCTGGTATTCCCATCTCTTGAAGAAATTTCCACAGTTTGCTGTGATCCACACAGTGAAAGGCTTTGGCATAGTCAATAAAGCAGAAATAGATGTTTTTCTGGAACTCACTGGCTTTTTCAGTGATCCAATGGCTGTTGGCAATTTGATCTCTGGTTTCTCTGCCTTTTCTAAATCCAGCTTGAACACCTAAAAGGTCACGGTTCACTTACTTTTGAAGCCTGGCTTGCAGAATTTTGAGCATTACTTTACTAGAGTGTGAGATGAGTGCAATTGTGCAGTAGTTTGAACATTCCTTGGCGTTGCCTTTCTTTGGGATTAGAATGAAAACTGATGTTTTCCAGTCCTGTGGCCACTGCTGAGTTTTCCAAATTTGCTGGCATACTGAGTGCAGCACTTTCACATTTCACTACAACTTGCTGCTGAACAACTGTCAACTACAGAATGTTAGATCCCACCAAAAAAAGATGCCCCACATCCAAGGGCAAAGAAGAAGCCCCAGCCAGACTGTAGCAGGAGTGAAAGTGCATTTAGAATCAAGCTGCATACCCACCAGAGATGCTCAAATGGATCAAACAAACTTTGTGTGCACCAGGACCCAGAGACCCCACAGAGACTGAACCAGAATTGTGTCTGAGTGTCTCCTGTGGAGGGACAGGTCAGCAGTGGACTGCCACAAAGGCAGGGGCTCTGGGTGCAGCAGACCTGGGGATGGCATAAGCCCTCTTGGAGGAGGTCGCCATTAACCCCACCATAGAGCCACTGGAACTTACACAGGACTGGGGAAACAGACTCTTGGAGGGCACAAACAGAAACTTGTGTGCACCAGGACCCAGGAGAAAGGAGCAGTGACCCCACAAGAGACTGACCCAGACTTGCCCGGGAGTGTCTAAGAGTCTCTGGTGGAGGCCTGGGTCAATGGTGGACTGCTACAGGGTTGGGGGCACTGGGTGCAGCAGTGTGTGCATGGGACCTATGAAGGAGGTCACCATTATCTTCATAACCTCCATCTCAGGTCAAACAACAGGGAGGGAACACAGCCCTGCCCATCAACAGAAAACTGTACTAAAGATTTACTGAGCATGGCTCCGCCCATCAGAACAAGACCCTTTCTCCCTCAGTCAGTCTCTCCCATCAGGAAGCTTCCATAAGCCTCTTATCCTTTTTATCCATCAGAGGGCAGACAGAATAAAAACCACAATCATAGAATACCAAACTGATCACATGGACCACAACCTTGTCTAACTCAGCAAAACTATGAGCCTTGCCATGTAGGGCCACCCAAGTTGAACAGGTCATGGTGGAGAGTTCTGACAAAACGTGATGCACTGAAGACGGGAATGGCAAACCACTTCAGTATTCTTGCCTTGAGAACCCCATAAACAGCATGAAAATGTTCCCTTGGTATCTAAGTTTCTTAAAGAGATCTCTAGTCTTTCACATTCTATTGTTTTCCTCTACTTCTTTGCGTGGATCACTGAGGAAGGCTTTCTTATCTCTCCTTGCTATTCTTTGGAACTCTGCATTCAGATGGGTATATCTTTCCTTTCCTTCTTTGCCTTTAGCTTTTCTTCTTTTCTCAGCTATTTGTAAGGCCTCCTCAGATAATCATTTTGCCTTTTTGCACTTCTTTTTCTTGGGGATGGTCTATGATATATTAAATGCACTCATTTTTAGGGGGGTTTCCCTGGTGGCTCAGTGGTAAGAAATCTGCCTGCAGCTCAGGAAACTTGCAGGAGATTCGAGTTTGATCTGTGGGTCGTGAAGATTCTCTAGAGTAGAAAATGACAGCCTACTCCAATATTCTTGTCTGGGAAATCCCATGGAGAGAGGAGCCTGACTATAGTCTATGGGGGTGGCAAAAGAGTCAGACACAACTGAGCAACTAAACAACAACAATAATGTGTTCAGGGATATGCCCTGTTATAATGACCAGGTTGATAAACAACAGCCTTGTTAGAACTGATACTTCTATTTTAGTAGCAATGATCAGTTAAACTAAATGAATAATAGCTCATCACTTATTAGTCAGTAAGTTAGCATGTGCCAGGAGGAGGGCCATGCCTAGGGGATGTAAATAAAACTTGAGATTTTTAACTCAAAATTGTATTGAAATTTTGTAATTTTTCTTAAAAATTATTATTTTTAAAAAATTCTATTGAATTATACCTTAAAGTTTTAAACATAAATATAATATTTTAAGCATTTATCATATTTGAAAAAATAGATTTCCAATAAAATAAGTCAATGTTATATTTCTATTACTCAACTCCTTAGAGAATAGGCAACTCCATTTTGATAAAGTATGTTTGACATTGGAGAGCAGCATTTCAGAGACCTAATTTGAATTAATTGTAACTTTGAAAGTTAAATTGACATAACTGATGGTCAAAAGCATGCACTATTTGTATTTCAAATCATCTTCAAATGAAACAAGAATTAACATATCCATTACAGATATCATTATGCTGAAATATAGGATACTGCAGTTAAGATCTATTTTTTTCTTGGTTATTATGAGTATCATTGGCTATAGAATTCTAAAGCCGTTGAAATTGTTTACCATTATTCTAGATTTCATCATTTATTTTATTCGTTCCTTGTGCCTCATTGCTCTCTCTAAAATAAACGCAAACAGACAACATTCTGCTGTGAAGAACACTGAGTTGAGAATCTGCATTCATGTATCATACTTATGTGTCACTTAGGTCAATGTAGCAAGTTGTTTAGCTTCTTTGAATTTCAGGGTTCTCAGTAAATTCTTAAGTTTCTTCTGGTACTAATATTCTTTTCGAGTTACATGTGTAGGTGTGTAATTCTTTAGGCTTGACACATACCACAATAGGTAATTTACATAGTTTTTGCACTTGAGGGTAACTGTGGATTCAGAATATATTGCATGTGTTATATCTTGATTGGGCTAATGAAGCTAGTTTTCTTTATCTTTGAACTTTAAGCTCAATTTTTCCCACTAATGGATAAAATTATTAAAGTTTCACTTTCATGAAAAGATTGGTACTCATAAATAAATTGGTAAAAGTTCTGACAAAAGGAAAATGAATACTTTGGCCTGGAACTGTAAATAACTGAAAAATAGAAAGCAAAAAATAAATTTTATCATGTGCTTTGTTGGAAGTATTCTGTACTCTACTGAGATCTAAAAATACTGTAATTTGGTTTGTTCATATTCAAACACTCTAGAAACAGAGTAACAGAATAGCATGTAGTAACATTCATTTATTCACTTATTCATGTGATCATTTTCTCTTGTAGGTATTCATTTCTCTTAACTAAATATATATGGATATTTCAGACTCTGTTCTCAAGTTTCTCATAGTCAAATGAGGATTAAAAACAGAAACAATAGCAATAGCAAAAAATCCCAGCACAGATTTGTAAATAAACAAATGTATTGAGAATCAGAAGATAAGTGTACACTGGTTATTCTGGGATCATGAGAGTTGTGAAGGGTGTGGCTGGAAGGGAATCAAGAAGAGATTAAAGGCATTTCATTGGATGACTCCAAGGCGAGTAGGATAATTGTATCCTAAGTACATGAGATAGTTTTTATTTTTGTAAATTGAGACTGCACTCTATCTAATATGCCTCATAATCTCTTTTCATATCTGTTCTGACCTTTGTACTAAAAGAAAAATTTACAGTTCATATTACCTATTTATCTATTTTTTCCATCTTTACTGTCTGCCTATTGCCTCATCTTATGTATAAATACGATTTGCTCTGGGGTTGAGAGATATAATTTGGATAGCTAGAAGGAAATATTTAAGAAAAGTGAAGAAACAGTAATTCTGCAAGTTTGGAAAACCTCCAAGTTGACAGTCTATCTAGAATTGTCAAAATGAGATCAGGGACCAAGATGCGTACTTGAGGTCAATTTAATATCTAATTAATGTTAAGTAGAATATGACCAGTGAAGAAAGCTATGAGACTTTTAGGAAGTGAATCTTTAAAGATCCTCTAAGAGTTATTAGTCATTTATGACAATGGGTAAAATAATTGTCATTTATCTTGACCTTCCAAATAAATATTCAATAAATAGAAAAATAAAATGAAGTGAAAAATGTTTATCTTAAATGCTTTTGAAGTGGAGAAGGCAATGGCACCCCACTCCAGTACTCTTGCCTGGAAAATCCATGGACGGAGGAGCCTGGTAGGCTGCAGTCCATGGGGTCACTAAGAGTTGGACACGACTGAGTGACTTCACTTTTACTTTTCTCCTTCATGCATTGGAGAAGGAAATGGCAACCCACTCCAGTATTCTTGCCTGGAGAATCCCAGGGACGGGGGAGCCTGGTGGGTTGCCGTCTATGGGGTCGCACAGAGTCGGACACGACTGATGCGACTTAGCAGCAGCAGCAGCAGCAGCTTTTGAAGTATAACCTTGGTTAGGCCACTTTTCCTTTTAGAGAACTATTTTTTTTTTGCACCTGAAACATTAGGGTGCTGAAATAACTGATTTCAAAGATCTCTTCCATACCCTAAACTCTATGATTGTGATTCCACGCATCTATTTTTATTAAATCCTGGATATCAGGTATTCTGTCATAACAAGGTATAAGAATAAATGAAACAATGATATGATCTTGAATCAACTCATTTCCTTTTTTAGTTGACTTTTCCATGGTAGAGTTATTTCTAACTTATAAATTGGAGATGAAGACGAAAACACACTAATATTACCTTTATCATTTTTAATCAAAGGAATTATGAAATATGTATTTGACTTCTATTCCTTGCTTTCCATCAAAGCAAATATGCAAATATGTAATAGCACATGGAAATATTAGGGAAACTTTTTATCAGGATGCAAGGAAACCTTTCCGGTAGAAACATTTTGGCCTGGAGGATGCTCTTTGATCTAAGTAGTTGAAGCTTTTGGTGTTTTAAACACCCTTATCGTAGGGCTGCATTACCAAATTATACTAAATAATCCATTTGCTTAAAATTTTTCTAAAATCATAAATTCTTGAAAATTAATTACCAATATGCTGTCCTTTTAGAATCCAACAAAGCAACTATGACTTATACCTCAATGTCTTCTATATAAATCCTTTGGCAAAATGGAAAACTATGTAATTCAAGTGACAGCAATGACTAAGCAATTAGTCCATAAATAGCATCTAGCTGAGTAAACAGGACATTTCCTGCCCTTATCTGAATATTTCTCATTTGTTCCCAGATGCTCAAGCCAAATTGTCAGTCATCTTTGATGTCTTTCCTGCACTTATCGTATCAAATACATTTAAAAAAATCCTACTGAGTTTGTATGAAAATGCACTCTGAATCCATCCATTAATCTACAGTTTCTAAGTTTTTCATTGACCATATCTTTAAAAGTCCCATCTATTATTCTAAATAGCACTCCTTATTACTCTTCCTTGATACATTTTTAATGAGATGCTTATTTTCATTTTACTTATTTAGTTGATATCTTTTCTCTCTGACCAGTAGAATCTCAGCTCTGTGAAGCAGGTGATTTTGTCTGTATTGGTACTGTTATAACTCCATATCCTAAGAAAGTGCCTAGAACTAAATAGGCACTCAGGTACATTTTTTGCAGGAACAACTACATCTCTACTGCAACACCTAGAGCAAGCTCATGTCATCTCTCATCTAGGTTTTTCAAACAGTTTCCAACTGCTCTTCTGCTGCTTCTCATATCTTTTCCTCTGCAAACATTATTTTTGTTCACACAGCAGCCAGTGAGTTTTTAAAACCCTATATGTCATACTAAAACACTTCAAAAGTTTACCGTTACCCATAGAACATATCCAAACTCTTAAGAACAGCCCAGAATGCTCTGATAGGATAAGAACAGCCCAGAATGCTCTGATATAAGCCTATTGCTGCTCTCCAGCACCAGTGACCTTAAGCAATCCAGGCTGTTCCTAGCATAGGCATTTTAACTTGCCTTTCCCTGCCTGGAATCCTTTCATCCGGCCTCTTCTTTTGTATTCAAATCAGAACTTGTGTCTCCCATTTGGAGACAGAGATCCTTGATACATTGTGCAGTTGTCCTGCAGTTTGTGTACTTACACAAAGGCCCCCTGCTCTTCTTTCATCTCAAGATTTGGACTGGAATGGCAAGTGACCTGACCAGTTGGGAAGAGCTGCTTCCTAATTTTGCACTAAGTAAGCCCTCCTCCTCAAACCTTACCACCATGGACAGCACACACACAGAAAGGAGACAATCTGAGCAAAGCGTCATAGGTTAGTGGAGTTCTGCTCAGTGCTAACCCAGTTCTTCCTTTTCTAACCAATTTAGTGTCATCTCTTTCTCACAGTCATTGTCTGCCTCACCACTCTGTTTTGATGTCCCTCCATTTCTGAGATCTGAAATTATCAGTCTTGCTTTTTTGTTGCCTGTCTCCCTTCATCTTTAATGTAAACTTTATAACAACACAGCCCTTCCCTGTCTTCCCTGTGGTCCCTCACTGATTTTATTTGTACTGTTATGCCCAGGAACCCTCACAACAACCCAGCTGGAAGAGACATTACTGTTCTTGTTTCACCCTGAAACATCTGAGTCCTCAGTTAAGTGGTAATTGCCTGTTTACATGTATCCTTCACAAGATCAAGTACAAGGGATGCAAAGTTATATATGTAGAATTTAGCAATACACAAGTGGGAGTTATAAAGACGCCTATGACTGAAGTAAAAACCTTGGGTCTGTCCACCTCGTACAAACTCTTCAGCTTCAGATTCCTTATTCTTCATTTCATAGGCAAGTTCACCAAGTCTGGGATTATTGTATGAGTGATATCTTAATTTTTTTAATAAGTAGGGTGGAAAAGGGATGAGTGACTTGCACTGTAAACACCTCTGCTCCATTCCTTCCATTTTGGAAGTACACAATTACTACATGTCTCAGCCTAAAATATAAACCATAGTTTCATTTAATTTTAATATTTGTTCAATTCTAAACTTTGAAAATATTATTCTATATGTTACAAAAATAGTCTAGGAAACTTGTGCCAACAAATAAAAGCAATACTATTGCTTTAACCTACTTGGCAATCGTTTTCTTAACTAATTTCAAATTTTCCCATTTTATGTTCATCATAGATCCCCAGGTGGCTCAGTGGTAAAGAATCTGCCTGCCAATGCAGGAGACACAATTTCGATCCCTGGGTCAGAAAGATCTCCTGAAGAAGGCAGGAGATGGCAAAGCCCTGCAGTTTTCTTGCCTGGGAAATCCCATAAACAGAGGAGCCTGGCAGGCTCCAGGGTTGCAAAAGGGTCGGACACGACTTAGCAACCTAGCAAACAACAACAATAGATGACAGAATGAATTGGGATAGGTGTTTGTAATTAATCACATTTTGTACTTTTTCAAGATGTAAACGAATTTTAGCTCAGTGGTCATTTACAAGAGTGACACTCCCTCTGGCATGAGATCTATCACTTCATTGGTTGCGGCACAGGAGGCCTTTCAAAGTCTGTAGTCTCCTGGATATACTGGGTACCTCCTTGAAAATGCAGTGGGGGCCCAAGGGAAAAAAAATAGCTATCGAGCATTAGAGTAAAAAATATCCTCAATATTTGTTTCAAGATTTAGGAGGTAGATTTTTGTTATCTAGAGATGGTTTAGAACTAGGAAATCTCCTTTGATTAAAAAGCTAGGTAAATCAAGCTTCAGTATTGTGAATTGCTTTTTCCTTCACATTACCTGAATTCTGCTCATAGCCTCCTTCTTGATTTGAGATTCTGAGTAATTCCATTCATTATTTCTAGTAAAGTAAAGAAAACATCAGTAACTTAGATCATTAGGAGGAATGCATACTGTATGTCATCCCCAGTGGAATTTGACTAAACCGAAAGCAGTCATATTGACTTAAGGGAGAAAAAACTCAGAACAATAAAATATTGGCAGCTTACAAACATGAGATTCAGGTATTATGGAAATAAGCCAGTCAAAATCACTCACGGAACAAAAATAAAGCCAATTCACTGTGTTTGAATGTCAGAGGGATTTTCAGGTAATAGCTTGTAAAATGAAGGGCACCTTTAGAGATCCAATGTAAATTTCAACAACATAAATTCTTCCTTTAGAGAGTAACAATCCTCAGAAATTCCAAAGAAATATATTCCTAATAAAATGATAAGCCTCTTTCCTGTAAATGAGTTCTGCTATTTCTGTCATGTTTAATTTTATCTGTTATTATGTCTTTGTTGTCTTACTTCAAAAGTCTGTTTCAAGTCCTCTTGTGTAATTAGGTGGGATATAAATTGTAAATACATTGTAGGAGAAAGAATATTTTGAGTATTTACTATGTGTTAGATGTTTCATTTCTTAATCCTCACAACAGCCGACAAAAACTCTCATTTTATAAAGGCCATGAAGCTTCGATACTTCATGACACTTTCAAATTCACACAGATTATGTGAATGGATGAGGCATGGAGCTGAAACTCTCGTATTTATTTGATTCCAACCATGTAGTCTTTATAATAAACAGCTTGCTTTCAGTATAAAATTATATTATCAATATATCCATAAATTATTATATTCATATAATTTTATATTCATTCATATAGAGAAAAATAGTCTGTAATTTCAATAGCATTTTCTGACATTATTTGAACATAAAAGAGGCCTTTTCTGTAAGTCAGTACCAGAGAGTCAGGTGTCATTCTCAAGTAAGACATGCCTGATTTGTTTTGGTGACCCTTAACAAAACAAAAACTTGCCCTGAGCTAACAATTCCCCTGCCAGAGCTACCTAACTCTGTTACTCTAGAGGCAAAAAAAATTTTTTTTTTTTCCTTTTTCTGTTGGTGCTACTTCCCTATTGAGTCCACTGTCTCACCATCATGCGGTTGTCCATTCTAGAGAGTATGATATGGTTTATTACAGTTGTAGAGAATTTCTGATATAAACTGCACTTTGTACTTTATGTTGCAGAAGTACCTGTTTGATTGTTTTAATAGTTCTATGTATCTTGGCATCCAGGCTTTTTTTTTCACTAGAGCTAATCGCTGTCTGCTATCCTTCCCTCTCCTCCTCCATTCTTTACTTGGGAAACTCTCTTCAGGCTTTTAAATGCAAGAATCATTCTGTGACATCTCCTCTGTATATATTATTTCCCATCATCACACTGTGTTATAATAATCTGTCTGTAAATCTGTTTTAGCCATGATATTGGGAACTTCTTACAAGCAGAGTTGGAAATTAATGGTTTTTATGTGCTGAGATATAATAAGTGCTCACTAAGTTAAAAAATAAAATAATGACTTCAGAGTTCCTCCAGCAAAATATACGAAGGTTTTGTAGTCTAAGTTATAAACTATTCCCTATGGAAAGAATTGAATACATTCAAAAATAAATTCCTAAATGGCTGATCAAAACTATGATCATACATTACTGCTGTTCAAGGAAGTATTTGACAGCAGAGAAATCAGTTTAGTTTGAACAAGCAAGATCCCTTGAAGACATTTTTGAAAGCCTTATTATTTAGAAATAATTGATTCATGGATGTTCATGGTCACTTGTATTTAAGCTTTAGTTATTTAATTGACTCCTTCCTCAGTCTAGATTCTCTGTAGATTTTAAAAGCTACAAAATACCATCCTATTTTAGAAACATTTTTTCAAGAATAGCTCTCAAGCAAAATTTGGGAGAGAATATCCCTAGTGTACATCCCTTTGGCTTACAAAGACGGTGGAAAGTCAGGGTGGAAACTCCACTCCTCTGTCTGTCTTCATCCTTACATGTGATGGCCCTTTACATGTGACTATCTTTACCTGCCTTAGGTAGTCTGAGAGGAAGTTTCAGCACCTCAAGTCCACTTCTTAGGAGCTGAGCCCCTGAATCCCTGTTCACTTCAGTTTAAACTGCAAAATGAAAATTATACCTGCATTCTAAGCATCAATGACTTCATACGTCAAAACTGTTTGGGTTCATTCTAGGCATATGTATAGTAAGCACTGTATAAATATTAGCTAGGGAACATCAATGTGGAACACACTCCTTTTTTAATGTGCCCACCCATCCTTACCTTTTCCTTGCTTACTGAAAATTGAAATTCCATGTTATATTGTGTTTCCATCTTTGCTTTCATTAGGAAAAGAATCAGTACTAATATGGATGTATACTTTTCTAGATATATGGCATAGCCTGCATGAAAATATGCTTTGCTTTTGTGCATATGGGCATGATCAGTAATCCATCTGGATGGGTTTAACAGCTAAAAGTAAATCCTTCAATGAGTAGCGACTAACTTCTTCTACTCAGCTTGAGGGCCTGGAGTTCCTCCCTTCTTGCCGCCACAGAAGGTGGTGTGTGTGCAGCTCTGGCTGCTAATCCACAATTCACCAGAGCAAACTAATTTTGACAAATTCTAAAAAAGGAAGACTTCCAGTAAGCAGGCAGGTCTGCTAGCATTTGATAATATCTAGTTGTCAGTGAAATTTTAGAAAGTGGGTATATATGCCTGTGTTGATTGTTAGATTTAAAACAGACACAAGCAGGAGTTTATGAAATGAAAATGAATGATAAAAGATTCTGTAAGCATTTCATATGGGATCATACGTTAGTTAATGTTCACAGTTCATGGCCCGGATGGTTTTGTTTAATTAAAGAAATCTCTTGGGATAAGAAAGTACTCAGAACGATTGTGAGATTTTTATGGTTCACAATAAGCCCAGAGATGAGGGAGGCTTTTAAGTTTCTATAAAACTGAATATATTTTCCCTTTGGCCCATTATTTACTTAACTGCAGGTCATTTATTTTGGCAGGAGAAAATGTACCTGTTCAATATCAAAAGGCCTATGAATTTTAATTTTCCTTTTTTGCCTTATTATATCACTTGAGAATTTTTAGTTAAAAGAAGAAAATGGTGATTTTTCTGTGTATTAGGTTTCCTCTTAGCATCTGTGATTTCAGTTTCCATACTTTGAAGTGCATATTAAAATAAATTGCTTTATTTGAATACATGTAGGTTTTTCATTAATAAATTCCAGTAGATATATTTGACATTGTATATATATCTAAGGAAAGAAATATATTCAGAAATGACTCTGAAGATAACTGAATCTTTGTATGTATCTACTTAAAGATCTCACCTAATATCAATTTTCTTATTGCATAATAATATGAATTTATACTTTGGATTATGAATTATGCATGTTGGGGACAGATCTAGCTATTTTATTTCTGTATATTAAATTTACTAATACTTTTTTTCAATACGTATTCCTGCATTGTGTGCACAGGGCAGAGTCCAGCCATGCCACCTCCGTTACCAACAGAACAAGCTTCCAGACCCACTCTGGCATCACCTACTCTTGAAGGCAAGTATTTTATTTTTCCAAAGATCATCTCTATTGTAGGTAGAATATAGAGAAACAAAGCAAAATAGTTGTTGCAGCAACAAAATCCATTTTTTCTCATAGTTTTAGTATGTCTAAGCTACAGTTTACTCTTCCTAAAAGTATAATTTGCTCCTATTTAGAACACCAAAAATTTCCTCCTAAGATTATACATTGGTGCCCATCAGCTTCCAGGATGACCAGCTTCATACTCTAGAAATCAAGCCAGGAAGTATAGGGTTAAAGGGACAGGTAATACCTTGTAATTCTTGAATAGGAAACTCAAGAAAACATTGTATGCTCATTATCAGGAATTATACACTCATGTTAGCCTATTCTCTCCTCTATACCTTATTTATATTCTGTCACCTAAATCCACTCCCAAATAAATTTCCAATAATAAGGAGAAAGTGTTGGAGATTTTCAGTTCATCTCATGTATCCTCCAAGCCCCTCCTACAAAGATGACCCAGGCCCTATTGATAACCTCTTGTTACTTAGAAAGACGGTAGTTAACTTTGTGCCTTAGAAAATAATATAGTGATTAACAGCCTGTGTTCTACAATCATACAGACCTGGGTCCAGACTCTGGTTCTGCCCTTTTCTACCTGGATGACTTTAAATGTGATACCTAAACTTTCAGACATTTTATTAGTAAAATACTGATGCTCATAATAGTAATACTACCACAAACAAGTGTTGTAAAGGTAGAATAAAACTGTAACAATTGCAAAAATTTTATTTTTGTATTTGATAGTGATAAACTTAGGAGTTTCTTTAACTTCATTTTATTGGCTCACTACAACTGTCCACAAGAATAGTTTGTAGATCACCGGCATCAAGATCAATTGTAAAGCTCATTAAAAAAATACATATTCCTACCACATCTTAGATCTAGTAAATCAGATTCTCTGGCAATTCAGAGAGGAAAATCTGTATTTTTAACAAACTCCTCAGCTGGGTCTTATATACATTAAATTTTAAGAGCCTTTGGCTTATGTTTTGTGTAAAAATGACTACAAATCCAAGCAATTATTTTACACCAAACGTATAAAGCTGGTAGCCTGCTTCAAATAGTTTTTAAATTTATTTTTATTTTTTAATAAAATCTGAATGCCTTGGTGAAAGATACATTGTCTAATTGACCACAGACCCAGAAGTCATTTGGCTATACATTTCTATTTCACTCAATACATTTATTTATGTTACAGTCAGTAGCCAGGGGAGGATTTGAGTAGCTGAGCAGGTGTAGTTTTCCTAAGTTTAGATTGAAATACCAGCATGTTCTATGTACTGTTCTGGTCAGATTCTGACCAAATCATGCCTGTGGCTATGCTGTATTCAACTCACATTTACTTAGAAGATTTTTATGTTGGCTGTGGGTATATGCATTTCTTATTCGATGTCTCAAAACCCTGTAGATATTATTATCAATGATTAACAAATTTAGACTTGGAGTTTATTTTTTTTACTAGTAAACAGAAGGACTTGGATTCTAGCCCTGACTTTCTAGATCTATAGCCAAGGATCTTTCTTTCCCATTACTATGCAGACTTTGAAGTTTGAGGATTGTAACAATATTTTCTGAGACATCAACAACTTTGGTAACATGAAGGCATAACATTTTGTGCTTCAGATTTCAGGCAGTTCTATGATAGACGTATCATCTTCTGATGTCAATCAAGAGTACCCTAGCAATGTGTATCAATATTTAAATATACACAGAGATCACCTGGGGATCTTTGACAATGAAAATTCTGATTTGCTAGGTCAAGGGTAAGGCCTGAGATTCTGCATTTTTACCAATTATTGGCTCACTACAACTGTCCACAAGAATAGTTTGTAGATCACCGGCATCAAGATCAATTGTAAAGCTCATTAAAAAAATACATATTCCTACCACATCTTAGATCTAGTAAATCAGATTCTCTGGCAATTCAGAGAGGAAAATCTGTATTTTTAACAAACTCCTCAGCTGGGTCTTATATACATTAAATTTTAAGAGCCTTTGGCTTATGTTTTGTGTAAAAATGACTACAAATCCAAGCAATTATTTTACACCAAACGTATAAAGCTGGTAGCCTGCTTCAAATAGTTTTTAAATTTATTTTTATTTTTTAATAAAATCTGAATGCCTTGGTGAAAGATACATTGTCTAATTGACCACAGACCCAGAAGTCATTTGGCTATACATTTCTATTTCACTCAATACATTTATTTATGTTACAGTCAGTAGCCAGGGGAGGATTTGAGTAGCTGAGCAGGTGTAGTTTTCCTAAGTTTAGATTGAAATACCAGCATGTTCTATGTACTGTTCTGGTCAGATTCTGACCAAATCATGCCTGTGGCTATGCTGTATTCAACTCACATTTACTTAGAAGATTTTTATGTTGGCTGTGGGTATATGCATTTCTTATTCGATGTCTCAAAACCCTGTAGATATTATTATCAATGATTAACAAATTTAGACTTGGAGTTTATTTTTTTTACTAGTAAACAGAAGGACTTGGATTCTAGCCCTGACTTTCTAGATCTATAGCCAAGGATCTTTCTTTCCCATTACTATGCAGACTTTGAAGTTTGAGGATTGTAACAATATTTTCTGAGACATCAACAGCTTTGGTAACATGAAGGCATAACATTTTGTGCTTCAGATTTCAGGCAGTTCTATGATAGACGTATCATCTTCTGATGTCAATCAAGAGTACCCTAGCAATGTGTATCAATATTTAAATATACACAGAGATCACCTGGGGATCTTTGACAATGAAAATTCTGATTTGCTAGGTCAAGGGTAAGGCCTGAGATTCTGCATTTTTACCAGGCTCCCAAATATTGCTGCTGCTTCTTCAGTACTTCATCTGAGTAGTAAAGTCCCACCTGATTTAGGATGCAGGTAGACAGCAATTGAATATTCCCCAAAATACTTTCAACTTAGTAGTAATCACCTAAATGACCTACTACTGGCCAAATGTCCTTCAGAATAACTGGAATGGCACACATGGAAAAATTTTGATGGCTAGTTACATGGGGAAAGCAAAAGGTTTCAAGCCACATACCTACGCATTGTAGAAAGGCAAGAGAGCAAGAGAAGTGCCACTGGGATTGAGGAAAAGGTTACATTATACTTGTAAATTATAACAACCTTATTATATATTGTATGCAAGATATTTTGAGTTGGTCAGCTACAAATTGAGTGAATTAGCAGTTGCAAATTTCAAATAAAAATATAATCTGTAAGTCAGTACTGTATCAGTACCAATCTGAAGAAAAGAATTTGATTATATGAGACCATGGTTTAATGAAAAGTTTATGTAAAGTCTTACTCCAAGAGTCCAAATAAGCAACACTTCTTGAATATTTAGAGAATGATCCAGATAAAGTCCAAGGTTTGAAACTTTTGTCTCTCATCCAACCAAGCTAAAGACACATTTATTTGGTCCACATAAGTCTTTTATTTATTAACCTTTAAATGTGATCATTTTGATAGGGTGATGGTCTCACTGCCTCCCTTGACTTTCACATCTTCTCCCATCACTCATTTGGGTCCAGATTTCCTTTATGTGTGAGACAATTAGGTGAGGACAGCGTCTTCTTGATATATGATAATTTCTTAAATTCCCTATCAGCCTTAGTGTCTTAGTCTGCAAGGGCTGCTGTAGCAAAATACTGCAGACTGGATGGCTTAAACAACAGAAATGTATTTTCTCACAGTTCTGGAAACTGGGAATCTCAGGTCAGGGTACCTGAGATTGGATTCTAGTAAGAACCTGTTATCCTAGCTTGTATATGATCTCCTTCTTGCTGTGCTGTCACATGGCAGAGAGCAGCTCTGGTGTCTCTTCCTCTTCTTAGCAAAGAAGCTTATATTGGATCAGGACTCCACCCTTGTGATCTCATTTAAGTTTCATTACCCGCTAAAGACCCTGTCTCCAATCTAGTTACATGGAGGGTTAGGGCTTCAACATATAAGCTTTGAAAGGACTCAATTCAGTCCATAGCAGTTGGTAACCTTTAAGCTTAGTTAATGTAAAGCAACTTGAATGTTTACCTCATATAATTTGTTCAGTTTAATAAGTTAAGTCTTTCTTTTTTAGCAATCAATGATTTTCCCTTTTTCATTTCTATCATATATGTCTTCCTAACACCATAAATCCCTAACTTGCATCATCTTCTATACATGCTTATAACTGATAAGAGTTAAATATTTTCAAAAATTTTTCTTAACTGAACTCAAATATAACTGAGTTTATACTGAAGGTAATAAAACAACAAAAAATCACTCTCATTTTTGGTTGTAGATATATATCAATTTACCTAGCTAGTAAGAAAGAAGAAATTTATAGTCCAAAAGCAAGGGAGGGAGATTAGAGTTATATTTCTTCTGACATTTGGACTATAATAGCTTATGTGACTTGAGATAATTAGACAAAAACAGACAAGTAACCATCTCACTGTCCAAATGTTCACAGAGCAAGAGATAGCCTGTAAATAATACTGTCGCCTTTATGTTTCATCAGATTCTAATTCTACTGTTGTTGTGAGATGGACATAAATCTGGGGACTCCAATTCCCTAATCTAAGGCAGTTTTTGATAGGCATATTATTCAAATGTTTGACTCCACCTTAGCTCCTGGAAGAGGCTCATAAACCATCATGTAGCAAATGTTTTGCCTATCAGTCTGTCACTTGGAAAGGAAGGTGTCATTTGTTAAATGGGAAGCTTAAGTTCTGCTATTATATTTAAAGAGAAATATTATTTGACATTTCATCCTGGAGCCCAATATAGTTTAAGTGAATAATCTAGCAATATTGCAGGATTCCAAGACTTTTGTTAGTAGTATCCACTTTTTGTCTACAGAAAGACAGTCTTTGCCCTGAGCATGCTGCCACTGAGCAACTTCCCAAGGAGCCCACATTATCAGGCAACGCTGAGATCATGGGCTTTGTCAGTGCTTGCAGATGTGCTGCCTGGGACTTCATTAACATAATTGATTAGGAACTAGGACATATTTAGTATTAATCAAGCTGTTTTTAGTGAGGCTGATTATGCACAGTCCTTGATGCACTATTTTAGTCTGGAACTTCCTTAGGACCAAGTTGCAAGAAAATGGTATTATGTAAAAAGGAACTTACATGTGACACTAACATATGCTCTTCGATTTGAAGAATACAGTTAAAACAGGTCAAAATGCAGGAGCTTAAACATATTTGCATTTTAATGTTTAAAAGAGGAGGGATTATATATAGACTAGATTATTAAGTTTGCTTACAGAAGATTGGAAACAATTTAGGGTTTTATCAGTCGAAATCGAAAAAAAAAAGACCTTGTTATGGGTGAAAGCGTTCTGCACATCCATGAAGCCCTTAAACGCTTCCTTTGTGCTTTCATAGCGCTTAAAGCAATAAGTTTCTCACAATACTTGCTTCTCATTCTGTGAAGTATCTATGCACTTCTTATCTTGGGCCACTTCTCTAAGGCCCAAAGGTGTCTCTGGTCTTCCTAGAATTTCAGCCTCTCCCACACCACACACTTTGTACACCATAATGAAATTATTTTGCTTTGAATCTTCAGATGTAAAAACTAACCATATATTAAATCAATTGTTTTCTTTGAATCCTGAAGGAAATTGCAACCCACTCCAGTATTCTTGCCTGGAGAACCTCATGGACAGAGGAGCCTGGAGGGCCCATGGGATCACAAAGAGTCAGACACGACATACGACTGAACAACAACCAACTGTGGGCTTCTCCAGGCAAGAATACTCGAATGGGTCACCATTCCCTCTTCCAGGGGATTTTCCTGAGCCAGAGATCAAATGAGGGTCTCCTGCATTGCAGGCAGATTCTTTACCTTCTGAACTACCTTCTGAACTACCAGGAAAGCCCTTACCACTATATGTTTTAGAATATGTTTGGCCTTTGTCCAGGATCATTGAAAAGATCTTGTATAATGACAATCTCATGCAATCATTTTGGTCATTGTTGTCAATTTGCATTTAATTATGGACACAACTTACCTGGAACTAACTTAAACAGAAAACCATGTTCAGTATAGCATTAATTCTTATGATTTTTCAAACAGTGTTAAATTTTGCAATGAATTAGTTTTCCTATCGACTGTGAGCTCTCATTGCTGCTGAAAGACTTGCAAGTTCAAGCCACTGTAGTTACCCATACATTTCACAAGTGGGACAGGTCTATGTGAGTACCTTGCCTGCTTCACCAAATTGTTCCTTATTATATTAACATCACAGGTGGTTTTAACCCTTAACATGAGAGCCCATTTATCATGTTTGTCAGAGCTGTTTTTCTTAGGAGAGATTAGTCCAACTGCTCTAAGAGAAAGTCCTCAGTGATGAAACAAAAGAGCTTCAAGCAACATTTTCCATCCCCTTCCAAGCATCAGAAAAAATCTGCTTCATTAAATCTTTATTTTAGTACAATTGCTGGATATGATCCTGTTATTCTTTAATCACTGTTTTGACAGACTTTATATTTTTGTGCTCTAAAATCACTGCAGATAGTGACTGCAGCCATTAAATAAAAAGATGCTTACTCCTTGGAAGGAAAGTTCTGAGCAACCTAGACAGCATATTAAAAAGCAGAGATATTACTTTGCCTACAAAGGTCGATCTAGTCAAAGCTATGGTTTTTCCAGTAGTCATGTATGGATGTGAGAGTTTCACTATAAAGAAAGCTGAGCGCTGAAGAATTGATGCTTTTCAACTGTGGTGTTGGAGAAGATTCTTGAAAGTCCCTTGGACTGCAAGGAGATCTAACCCATCCATCCTAAAAGAAATCAGTCCTGAATATTCATTAGAAGGTCTGATGCTGAAGCTGAAACTCCAATACTTTGGCCACCTGATGTGAAGAACTGACTCATTTGAAAAGACCTTGATGCTGGGAAAGATTGAAGGCAGGAGGAGAAAGGGACAACAGAGGATGAGATGGTTGGATAGTATTCCCGACTCAATGGACATGAGTTTGAGTAAACTCTGGAAGTTGGTGATGGACAGGGAGGCCTGGTGTGCTGCAGTCCGTGGGGTCACAAAGAGTCGGACATGACTGAGCAACTGAACTGAATTGATTCTTTAATCAACATTGCTGGATATTATTTTCTCTCCTCCTATTCAACACAACCCCCTCCACCACTACCAAAAATCATGTTTTATGTTCTCAGTGATCTCTGAAGAATTAAAGACTTCAATCCACATGTGATTGATTGCTGGATATTTAATGTAAACTGGCCACACTGCATCTATTCTGGCAAAGATGTGGAAAGAAGATGTTATGTGATCTCTTATTGGATATATATCTTATACTTAAATTACTTTTAATATTCCATTACAAACATAATTTGCAGTAATGGAACCAAATAAAGTAAGGTGAACTACTACTATATATAATTATCTTCTTCTTGAATAAACATATAACTGGTACTAACTTAGTACTGCAGTTGTGAATAATATTATAAATGCAGTCACACAAAAGTGGGCAAGAGAACTCTCAAGAGAAGACTAAAGTCCCAGCTTCCAGTTGCAGCTTTGACACTAATCAGTTATATTATCTTTGACAAATGGATTGACTTTTTAGGGCCTTCATTTCTTCTACTGTCAACTGTGGAGACGGAACTTAAATAATCTCAGAGATAATTTGCTTTCATGCCGAGAGATCTCAAGCTTATTTTTTTCAGGCTGGTGGATTGGTAGTAAGCTGAATTAAGAGCAGAGTGAAGACTCTATGGCTTGGCCCAGTGTTTAAATAGCTCCTGTAGATGTGTAAGGTTGTGACCATGGTCTAGATACAGATGTCAAACTTGGGGCAAGCAGGCATGTCCCCGTGAAGTGGATAATTCTATGAAGCATTATTTTCTGAAGTTCAAAAGTGAGTTGTACAGGTCATAAAGGCTGTGAAAGTTAAGAGGAAGATGAAATATGATTGAGGCAAGGCTATGTGGTCAAATCACAAGACTTGCATTGGGCCATAAAGAGTAAGTTGGTAGTATTTGTATGGAGGAGAAAGGAGCAATATAAGAAACTTATTATGAGATAATTTCTTACCGTAGGATGCATTCGAGGACAATGTTCTACAGGAGCTAGTAACATTTTATTTACAGTTCTATTAAACTGGGAACTTTATCATCTTTGCTCTTCATTGAGATATATCCTGAGAAACAAAAAGCATAAAATAATAAAATAGAAATTTGGCCCAGGTTCTCATTCCATTAACTCTATGACACAGTAAATCTTGTTGAACTTTTGGGCAATACAATATTTTCCTTTGTTTTGAGGTGAACTTAACTCACATCTTTGTGCAGTTTTTAATGGAATTGACCTCTAGTTGTAAATTTTGATAACATAGGTAAACCATACTACTTTCGGGGCCTCTTTTACTTAGAAAGTTGCTATGAGGACTGCTTGAAATAATGTATATAGCAACTTAGCACAGTTAGGTACTTAGTTATTAGTTACTATTATCATTATCATTTTTTTAATCAGCAAATTTGTATATATAGTAAATAATTAATTTTCATGGTAGATTTTTATTGATATCTGTAGAAGTTAATATGGTAATTGCATTAATGTCATTAGTCAGCAATTGCAAAACTGTATAAAGTTTCTTAATATAGGACTCTGGTCATATCCTGAAGAATTTTGTACACAAAACTGAATCATTTACCTTCCCCCCACCCTGCCCCCGCCCATAGACTGCACGAGCTTGCTAAAACAACTGAGCAGAGTAGTACAATTAGATCTGCATTTTAGATCACTGAGTCATCAATAAGTAAGGTGATGAGTCAGCGATAGGAAGGGTGGATGACGAAGAGTGGAACTTGGAGGTTTAGAGGTAAGAAAAATGTAGGAGGCTACTGTTTATGAGGAAAAATCATGCTACTTTTGTTATAAACAATCACATTGAACCCTCAAAACAATTTCAAGCAGTGAAGATGATTTATATCATTTCAAGAGAAGATCAGAGGAATCAAATAAATTGCCTAAGATAACGCCATCCTAACAATGGTATAATTGGAATTGGAATTCAAATGTCTCATGCCCAGGATCAGTCTATTCCATTATCTAGAGCTAGCAATTAAAAGTTAGGGCTGAGCATAATTGCTAAAGTCTTATCTGACCTGGGTAAGTGAATGGCACTTAAGAATAAGAACAGGTTTGGGGAAACGATAATGCGTTCAGTTTCAGACTTGCTTAGTGCATCACGGTCCCTGGAACATTCAAAATGGATGATTAAGAGTGTTTAATGAATGTAGTGTTTATAAAGGTTTGAGCAGAGTTAATGGTGAAGCACCCCAAGCCTGACCAAATCAGGATGGCCTTATCAGTCCTAGGCCTGAGGAGTCATGGAAATGGAGAGGTTTACAAATCCCCAAACATTGTAACTCTAAGAGAGATATGCCCAGCCAGAACTATGTCCTTTAGTAGAAGAACATATCATTGACAATTTGTAAAATTATGTATATAATATTCTCAGTGAGCCAGGGAGGTAGTTGGAGAATAAATATTCGACTATCTCTTTTTTTTTTTTCCTGCTCTGTTATCTCTTGATATTGCTCCTATTGGCCAAACTAACCTGAATCCAGAGATTGTATTAATCCTTGGTTAACACAATCCATAAAGGTGAGGGTGGATTTTGGACCTGGAGAGAAAATGAAGACTCTGCCATGTGTTGAGCAGCATGTTAAGTAGGATTCACATAAGTGGTCATCTCCAGCAGACAACTAAAGCTAGGAGTCTGGAGTTCACAAATGAGAGCGCTACAGACACTGAAGTCATAAACTTAATCTGAGCATAGCATTTCTGGAAGCATGTCGTGGGGAATTCTAGTTCTATGTTATTCTTGGTGAGAAAGAATTCATAGTGTAATGCTTTGGGTCTGCGTAATGTGTTGTGTTTCTTTTTTTGGACAGTCTTAATGTATACAATTGGGCTTCCCCTGTGGCTCAGCTGGTAAAGAACCTGCCTGCAATGTGGGAGACCTGGGTTCCATCCCTGGGTTGGGAAGATTCCCTGGAGAAGGGAAAGGCTACCCACTCCAGTATTCTGGCCTGGAGAATTCCTTGGACTATACAGTCCATGGGGTCGCAAAGAGTCGGACACAACTGAGCGACTTTCACCTCACTTCACTTCAATATATACAATTATATTAAAAAGAACTATGAAATTCTTGTTAGAAAGCTGTTTAATTATTTTTAACCTCAGTGATGCTCACAATTTGTGATCAGAGAAGCATTACTGTTCCCAGTAATACTTATTGAGCTCCCAAGGAACAGGAGATCTTAAAAATATCCTATGTCATACAGATTTTCGTTTTGAATATAACTAAATGGCAGGCCAGTCATGAGTTTGAGTGAGGTTTAGCGCATCCAAGAAGGAAAATGTGGGAATAACATTGTCTTGGAGTTCTCCAGAGAAATAGAGCCAATACAATATATATGCACACACATAACTGGCCCCCTACACACACACACACAAACATACACACCCAGCGGGGCAAGGAAAGGGGAGAAATAGACAGCTATTCTAATAAATTGGTTCATGCGATCATGTGATTTGGGGTGCTGGTAAGTCTGAAGTCCATCGGGCATGCCCGGGAAGAGTTAATATTGTTTCCTCAAGTCCAAAGGCAGACTAGAGGCAGAATTCCTTCTTCCTTAGAAAATGTCATTCTTTTCTCTTGTCTTCAACTGATTGGCAATCTATTTTACTCAAAGTCTACTGATTTAAATATTAATCACATCTAAAAAACACCTTAGAGCAACAATTAGAATGGTTTTGACCAAGTAACTGTTACTATTGTCTTGTCAAAATGAACCTTACCAAGTGTCATCACATAAAATTAACCATCAAAAACATCAGCAGAAGACAGACTAGAAAGCCGAATATGAAAAAATAATGAGAAAACAAAGGGTACAACAAAGCCAAGAGCCCCAGAGAGATGGATATGACAAAAATGGGCCAGGGTCCTTTAGATTTGTTGCTTAGAAGATCATGGTGACCTACTGCTATAAATGAGGGTATAGCAATCAGGAGTCTGAACTAAAGATCCACTACTTCATAATAGTTTCTTAAACTCTCTGAAATGACTCAGCTTCCTCATCTAAAAAGTTTTATTTTCAACATAATAATCTTATAATTCTGTTTCATCTCCACAATTTTATCATGCTTGAGGCTTTTATTCATTTTCCTCCCTACACATTTATTTCATTTCCTTTGTGTTACACAAGGCTAATCCCTACTTCAGAGGGGAAAATGAATCATCTATTTCAGTCTTAAAATTTTTCCAACATTTTGTTGTTCTTAAACTCTTTATTTTCAGAGGATTTTAGATTAACAGAATAATTGTAAACATAATATACAGATTTCTAATATATTTTTCCTCTAATGTTTTCATTTTAAATAACCATGATTCACCTACCAAGACTAAGAAATAAACTTTGGTACACTAGTCACTGAACTACAGACTGAATTCATCTTTCACCTTTCAATTATTTGTAAAAAAGAATTTATTCTTTCTTACATGTGTGATGAGGACACAAATATTAACACAAGTATTCATAGCTTTTCCCCACCACCTTAATGCTGAAGGAATATTGTAGATATGCCTGGTAAGCTCCTGAGTGCTTATATTCTACTTAGGACTCAGGATATGCTGGCTGAGGAAAAAAAAAAAAAAAACACTTGGAAAAAGCTCAAATAATTAATTCATGTTTGAACAAGGGATAGTCCCCAGAAGAAAACATAAATTTGGACAGTGAGAAAAGAGCTCGAGAAGGGAATAGGAGAGTCAGCATAGGCTGGAGTGTTTTTAGTGTGCTTTCCAGAAAGAGAAGCTTCCCTGGTAGTTTAGATGGTAAGGAGTCTGCCCTTAATGCAGAAGGCCTGAGTTTGATCCCTGAGTTGGGAAGATCCCCTAGAGAAGAAAATGGCAACCCACTCCAGTATTCTTGCCTGGGAAATCCCATAGACAGAGAAGGCTGGTGGGCTGCAGTCCATGGGGTCCCAAAGAGTCGAACACAACTGAGGGACTGACACTTTCACTTCCAGAGGGAGAAGGTTTTTGGAAGAGCTGCTATGATGAGAGAGGACTGGGGAATCCAATAAGGAGAGAACCTTTAGAACGTTTTGCTTTGGGTCATACAACATTAGCTATTTTGAGAGACCTCAGGAAAGATTTAAATGTGTCTTCAACTCTTCCTTGAATTTTAAACTGCCATTTCTTTTGACTGCAGCACTGTACAGGGCTAGGCATAAGGTAACACAGTTATGTGGAGTTAATATGCTGGAACAAGTATAATTCAGCTCAGTATCATGGAAAAGTAGGTGAGCCATAACAACTGACTTGACTACATTAAGGGGAAAAAATAGAAACACAAAAAACAAATAGGTGGAAGAGTGTCAAGAAAAGGAAATGTAAGGACATATCCCGTATATGAAATATAATAGCCTAGTGGCTCACATGGTAAAGAGTCTGCCTGCAATGCAGAAGACCCAGATTCAATCCCTGGATTGGGAAGATCCTTTGGAGAAGGAAATGGCAACCACTCCAGTATTCTTGCCTGGAAAATACTGTGAATGGAAGAGTCTGGCAGGCTATAGTGCATGGGGTCACAAAGAGTCAGACATGACTGAGTGACTTCACTTTCATTTTCATGAAATACAAATCTGCATTTTTTGTTGTTTTTCAATCTCTCAGTTGTCCGACTCTTTGCAACCCCATGGACTGCAGAATGACAGGCTTCCCTGTCATTCACTGTCTCCTGAAATTTGCTCAAACTCATGTCCATTGAGTGGATGATGCTATCCAACCATTTCGTCCTCTGCCACCCCCATTCTCTTCCTGCTCTCAGTCTTTCCCAGTATCATGGTCTTTTCCAAAGAGTCGGCTCTTCACCATCAGGTGGCCAAAGCATTGGAGCTTCAGCTTTAGCATCAGTCCTTCCAGTGAGTATTTAGAGTCGATTTCCTTTAGAATTGACTGGTTTGACTTCCTTGCTGTCCAAAGGATTCTCAAGAGTCTTCTCTAGCACCAGTTTGAAAATATCAGTTCTTGGGCACTCAGCCTTCTATATGGTCTAACTCTCACATCCATACATGGCTACTGGAAAAACCATAGCTTTGACTACATGGACCTTTTTAGGCAAAGTGATATCTCTGCTTTTTAATATGCTCCTTAGGTTTGTCTTTTAGCACACATTAAATATTCTTAAGAAACTTGCATCTCCAGAGTTAAAACTTTTCTATCTTGTTATAATAGTCTTGATTTCCCATTATTGATTAAAAACGTTTTTTGTGAAAATCATTAACCTTACCCATAATAAGATAAAGAAATTATGTTTTTCTTCCCCTATACATCTGACAATATAGCAAGGAATGTCATCTGATTTGACAGTCCAGTAGCAATATTTTTATTCTGGAGATCCCCAGAATAAAAAATTTAAAAATCAAGAGATGACATCCAAGAATCAGGGAAGAGTAAGGGGCTTTCTGTTGATGAAGGCCAGCTTTTTGGCTCAGAGATCTTTCATAACTTTCATGCTGATATTAAGAATGAGATTTTTTTCCCTATATTTTGACCGAAGAGAAAATTAGGGATGAGAAGTTTTGTGAATAAGAGTGAATGTGATTTTTATAGCTTCTTTATTATGAAATTTTAATTGGAACCTTCTTGTGCCAGCAGATTTCTCTCAGAAAGCATTTTACAAGAAAGAGCCAGGTTCCCTCCAAAGCTCTAGTTTATAAGTACTATTTTTTCATCATAAAACATTTATTTGCTATTTGTTTCAGCTTAACCTAAATGTTTCTTTCTGTTTTATAAACTTCTTAGAATCCCCATTGAGATTATTCATTCTCTCTAGTACTGATGGAAAAACTGGCTGCACTCTCAAAGCCAGGTCTGTTTTACCCAAATGGAGTAAAGAGTCTTGGCAATTGTTCACATGATAAATGGTGACAGATACTCGCTTAAATTATGTAAGAATTTTGTGTAAAAAAATTTGATCTACTAGACTAGACCTTCCTTATATTAGGAAGAAGACCAAAATTGCGTTAATGGTTTGGTATAATTTATGAATGATGATGAAACTTATGTGGTCTATCATTTGAAATAAAGTTGAATTCCATATATTAAAATAATTACAACTAGAAAAGTTGTATTCGTTGAAAGGGCACTTATCTCCTTTATAAATATTGATATGTATTAAGCTTGGGCTTCCCTCATAGCTCAGTTGGTAAAGAATCTGTATGCAATGCAGGAGACTCTGGTTCAATTCCTGCATCAGGAAGATATGCTGGAGGAGGGCTATGTAACCCACTCCAGTATTCTTGGGCTTCCCTTGTGCTCAACTGGTAAAGAATCCACCTGCAATGCGGCAGATCTGGGTTCGATCCCTGGGTTGGGAAGATCCACTGGAGAAGGGAAAAGCTACCCACTCCAGTATTCTGGCCTAGAGAATTCCATGGATGTCCATGGGGTCACAAAGAGTCGGACAGGACTGATCGACTTTCACTTTCATGCATTAAACTTAATGTCAATAATTAAAAGACTTCAATTAAAAATCACATTTATAAATGTGCCCAATAACCGGTAACTTTTGGTAATGTTAAAGTCAAATTTTATTTCAAAATAACTATTGAGTCTTTCAAATTTATTTAGTAACTGAAGCCCTAAATTCTCAAGGATCTGTTATAAAAATAGCCATATCTTTGAAATAATACTTTCAGTTCAGTTCAGTTCAGTCGCTCAGTTGTGTCCGACTCTTTGCGACCCCATGAATCGCAGCACGCCAGGCCTCCCTGTTCATTACCATCTCTCGGAGTTCACTCAGACTCACATCCATCGAGTCAGTGATGCCATCCAGCCATCTCATCCTCGGTCGTCCCCTTCTCCTCCTGCCCCCAACCCCTCCCAGCATCAGAGTCTTTTCCAATGAGTCAACTCTTCGCATCAGGTGGCCAAAGTACGGGAGTTTCAGCTTTAGCATCATTCCTTCCAAAGAAATCCCAGGGTTGATCTCCTTCAGAATGGACTGGTTGGATCTCCTTGCAGTCCAAGGGACTCTCAAGAGTCTTCTCCAACACCACAGTTCAAAAGCATAATGTATACTTTGATTTTAAATGATAACCAACTTTTTTCTTAAACATCAATAATTTAGTCACATACAGGAAAAACTCAATTCTATGATGTTTTTAGGTATTTTTGACATTTTAAATGCAACAAAGTACTTTTGCAATTCATTTCCAGCTACAGACAAATGTAGGAAATGTATATAGATAAAAATCTGGAAAAGGTAATTATATGTAAATAATATGATTTTGAAAATTGACAGTTACTAGAAATGAATCTTATATTTTCCTTACCTTGTAGAAAGATGCAATAGAAAATTTATACTAAAGTATCTTCAGCAAGCAATGATTCTGCATAAAAACTACATTTTAAAAGGGTTAAAAAGTTTTTAGATAAACTCCAAATAATTGTAGCACCAAGAAAATAAATAAATAAAATAAAAAAGAACAAAAAAGAAAATGCAAAATACTCTCTTTGAAGCTATTCAGAGATGAGCGTGTGGATGGAGAGCTTCTCATTTGAGTCTAAGACTCAAAAAACTTTAATTGAGCACTTGCTTCCCAGAATGTAAAAGCATTGAGAGGAAAAATAAATACCAGAAGGAAAAAGAACAGATGTGGCAATCTTTATCTATATAAACATAATCCATTCAAAAATAATGCAATCATTTTATTGTTTATAAAGTTTTTTTTTTTCATTTTTGAAAGGTTGGGTGCAATCTACTTTATCCATTTCAAATGTGAATTTTAATTAACAAACTTTTTTTGCAATTTGAAATATATAAAATAATCTTTCCCTTTGCATTCTCTTTTGCATACTAAATTCAGAAACCAAAAAAATTGTCATTATGTCAGAGAACTTTGGATGTGAGAGACCTGAAAGACAAGCTTCACAAAGATAGATTAGAAGCTGACACTTCTTTCCTTCCCACACCTTAGTTCATTTGTGATTTTTTGTTAGAGTAAGTCTACTGCAAACTTCATATTCCATACTGTAGGGGAAAGAACAGAGTTTTCAGTGATCCTTGTTTTAAATCCTTGTTGTGTCACTTACATGATTTGCGAATTTGTGCAAGTTACTCATCTTTCCTGAGCCCATTTTATCCCATAAAGGACATACAGACTTTCATGTGAGAACTAAGTATATATTCTAACACATATAAGGTCATGTGCTGTATTCTATTATAGTATTCTAATACAGTATAATTTTATATCACCTTAAAATCAGTTTCATTAAACCAAACTAACACAATATTTTGGCCTTGTTCTGATCATATAAAATAACTATTTATGTTACCAAATCCAAGCACACTCTGCTCACTGCACAACAAGCCAATATTCCTGAGAGACAAGATATTAAGGCAAGGAATACAACTTTATTCGGGAAGCCAGCTGATTGAGAAGATAGCAGACTAATGTCTCGAAATAACCATCTTGTCAGGGTCTGGATGCCAGGTTCTTTTATAGAACAGAGAGCGAAAGAAGTTGAGGAAGTAAAGTAAAATGCCATTATCTTGCAAATATCTCCTGGAATGGCCAACCTCAGAGAGGGGATGTGATAACCTCTTTACTCTTGGAGCCATTCACAGGTGAGCAGGGTCAGACAGCCTATTAAAAAGCAGAGACATCACTTTGCCAACAGAGATCCATATAGTCAAACCTACGGTTTTTCCAGTAGTCATGTACTGATATGAGAGTTGGACCATAAAGAAGACTAAGCACCTAAGAATTGATACTTTTGAATTATGGTGCTGGAGAAGACTCTTGAGAGTCCTTTGGACAGCAAGGAGATCAAACCAGTCAATCCTAAAGGAAATCAACCCTGAATACTCATTGGAAGGACTCATGCTGAAGTTCCAATACTTCGGCCACCTGATGGGTAGAACCAACTCATTGGAAAAGACCCTGATGCTGAGAAAGATTGAAGGCAAAAGAAGGGGGCAGCAAAGAATGAGATGATTAATGACATCACTGACTCAATGAAAATGAATTTCAGCAAACTCTGAGAGATAGTGGAGGATAGAGAAGTCTGGCATGCTGGAGTCCATGAAATTGCAAAACGTCCAACAGGACTTAGTGACTGAACAACAATAACAGAGTCATATTATCTTCCTATGAGCTGAACAAAGGCTGAACAAAGGCACTTATAGTTTAATAATCAGGCAGAGGGGTAGAATTCCCTGAGGCGGGGCATTACCTATGACTACAATAATAAAAGCAACAAAAAGCAAAGGTTAAAATCAAAGAAACATCCATCATGGAGTCAGAATTGGCTCTTCCTGGCAACATGGAGAACACGTTCCCACAGTCTTTTTTGAAGCTTAAAGAAGTGTACATAATCTGGTATCTTAAAAATGTTTGAATTTACACTAATTAGCTCTGGATTCCTTTGGACATCTACTTCATGAATAGTATTGTTTGACAAAGAGTTGTCAGCCTTTACCTACTGGACAGGAGTAGGGACTCAGCAGGCACCTCCTTTGTTGGCATTGAGAGTAACTTGCTTACTCTTCTCAGAATTCACATACCATTTTCCCAGGAGCAGCTTTCGCACTTTCATCTGGTACTCTTGGATTTGGGCCTCTGCTGCCTCCCTTATATGCAGAGTACATCATGAGAAATGCTGGACTGGATGAAGCACAAACTGGAATCAAGATTGCCAGGAGAAATATCAATAACCTTAGATGTGCAGATGATACCACCCTTATGGCAGAAAGTGAAGCAGAACTAAAGAACCTCTTGATGAAAGTGAAAGAGGAGAGTGAAGAACTTGGCTTAAAACTCAAACATTCAGAAAATGAAGATCACGGCATCTAGTCCCATCACTTCATGGCAAATATATGGGGAAACAATGGAAACAGTGGTTGACTTTATTTTTCTGGGCTCCAAAATCACTGCAGATGGTGATTGCAGCCATGAAATTAAAAGATACTTGCTCCTTGGAAGAAAAGTTATGACCAACCTAGGCAGCATATTAAAAGTAGAGGCATTACTTTGCCTACAAAGGTCCATCTAGTCAAAGCTATGGTTTTTCCAGTAGTCATGTATGGATATGAGAGTTGGACTATAAAGAAAGCTGGGTGCTGAAGAATTGATGCTTTTGAACTGTGGTGTTGGAGAAGACTCTTGAGAGTCCCTTGGACTGCAAGGAAATCCAACCAGTTCATCCTCAAGGAAATCAGTCCTGAATATTCATTGGAAGGACTGATGTTAAAGCTGAAACTCCAATACTTTGGCCACCTGATGCAAAGAACTGACTCATTTGAAAAGACCCTGATACTGAGAAAGATTGAAGGCAGGAGGAGAAGGGGACGACAGAGGATGAGATGGTTGGATGGCATCACCAACTCTGTGGACATGGGTTTGGATGGACTCTGGGAATTGGTGATGGATAGGGAGGCATGGCATGCTGAAGTCCATGGGATCGCAAAGAGTTGGACTGAACTGAGCTACTGAACTGAACTGAACTACGTCCCTTAATGAAAGTGAAGTGTTAGTCTCTCAGTCATGTCCAACTCTTTGCAACCCCATAAACTATAGCCCACCAGAATCCCCTGTCCGTGGAATTTTCCAGGCAAGAATACTGGAGTGGTTGGTTAGCCATTCCCTTCTCCAGGGTATCTTCCTGACCCAGGGATTGAACCCATGTCTCCCACATTGCAGGCAGATTTTTTGCAATCTGAGCCACCCTGTCTCCACCCATAATGCCCCTAAATCCATGTTGTAACTGTAAACTTTATCCCTTGTTAGTATCATACCCAAAATTCCTTGAAGGAATAGTTTAAAATTCAAACCCTGGCAAAGGATTTGACTTAAGGTTACCTGATCATTTGTTGATTTGTTGGACATAAACCAACTGTTTATGTAAGGCTCTGGGAATCACTGGAAAATGCTCTAGAATTTCTGGTTGTAAATTGCTGTTAGTAGCTGATAATGAGAAAAACTGACTTCTAAGAAAAATTCAGCATTCACTAAAGGAAAAGTCAAGGAAAAGACTGGATTCAGGTTCTGAAAAGCCAGTTTCGTTTACTCCATATAACTCAAGTGAAGAGTTTTGCTATTACAGTAACCTAATTACAGTGTAAAGAGAGGTACTCCCACCATGTGTCTATAGTGTTGCATTCCTTCAAGAATCCCAGACAAAATTAAAAGGCAATTTTGGGGGCGGGGGTGGGGGGGGACATGAAGAAGAGTATTATTACTGAATCCTTTTACTTTCTTAGTTTTCATTGCAACATGGTCACACAACCTAGTGGGACACTTGACACCCACCACTCAGCAGCAGCCAAAATTCCTCTGAAAACATAGCTCATCACAATACAATTACTCTGCTTGAAACCTGTCAGTGACTTCGTACCTTACTCAGAATAAAATGGAAAATTCTTACTGTGAACAAGATTCGATGTGATTGTCCCCGCTACATCTCTGACCATTTCTCTTCCCACTCTCCTCCTACATCTGATGCTCCAGCCGCTCATGGTCTCCATGCTCTTCTTTGAATATAGCTAGAATGCTCCTCTTTGAAGGTCTTGGCACATATGTTTCCTCTGCAGGAAGATTCTTCTCCCTAGGAGCCTACTTTTGTTCAGGCATCTTTTCAAATGGTGCTCATTCAAAAAGGGATAACCCTGTTCCTCTTCAAAAAAAAAAAAAAAAAAGCCACTTCCCATTCCCTCACACTCTAATCCTCTAAACCTAGCTTTGTATTTTTTCTGACCCTTATTATCATATGACTTTATATACATGTATATATGTATTCATATATAAAGCATACATATAAACATAAACATATTCATTAAGACTTAAAAATGGACTTTTCTCTAGCCTTAAAATATTTTAAGCCATAGCAATCAGAGAACATAAGCAGCTATTTACAAATTGAAAGCTTTTTAAGTTAACTGTTCTCAGAAAAATTAGGAAATAGATGCAAGATGAGACATATTTCCTTTGGAGAAATAAAGGAATAGACAAGTGAAGAGAGACTTGAGTATATTCTACTCATTCCCCCTGCCTTTTATGGTTGAAGACAGATTTGCTTACAGTTGCATTATGCAGAAACTACTATTTATAGAATAACTGGAATCCATTTCATCATTCCAACACAATGCCCTTTCATAACATGTTAATTCCTATTTTTTTTCTTAAAGTTTCACAATATATAATATTCCTGATATAGCCTCCCTCAACACAGAAAAATAAGAACTGATGTGCATTTACTCAGATCAACAAATGTCACACTTAGAAAAACTGAAGATTTCATGTAGTCAGATTTTGATTGTTTCAAAACTAAAGGAATATATGCTATCATTATTTTCTTTGAACGTCCACTCTTGTCCAAGCACTTTGGCTCAATTTCTTCACAATATGTTGGCGAGGTAGATTTTACTAGTTCTATTTTTCAAATGAGGTAAATGGAATTCAGTGTGTCACAGCACGTTGCAATGTCACAACCAGAAGGGGCCAGAGACAGAATTCAGACCAAAGGCAGCCGCGCTAGCACCCTTCCATCGTCTCTTGTTTCGTTCCTCTCTGCAGATAACAGTGGAAAGCTCTGATAGTCATTAGTGTAACGGAACGTGTCTGTTTATGTGAAGTTTTCCATGCTGTACTGTGACTGGGGCCCCAGGTCAGCCTCTGCCACTCTAAAGAAACAAGGTGATGGTGACGAGGTGTGTTGGAATGCATTGTTATGAAAGAAACACGTCCTTATTTACTTAACTGGGACCAAGAATACATCAATCCTGGCCACAGAGAGTTACAAAAGCATGTAAATTTTGGATAATCTCTACACAAGAAAGGCATGAGTGGGGAGAACAAGACATAAGATGAAAATGAAGCATTTGCATTTGTTTGCTCGTTTTGCTAGGAACAGGCATCTTCAAAAGCTTTACAATTATAATTAACTATTGTGCATTCTCTGGCTTTGAGATGGCATAAAAACATTTAAAAGCAAGAGAAAAGCCCATTGTAAGGGCTTAGGAAGTAAAAAATAAGTCATTTAATTTTTCTTTCATCTGATGTTAATTTATGCAGAAGCTAATAACATATTTTTGGCTCAGAGCTGCTTATTGTGGAGAGGATTTCTCTCTCAGCCAGTCTTTCCTACCAGATAGAGCCATCATTTCCCAGCCTATGACACTTTCTCAGAGAAAGGCACTATACTGATAAGTTCACACTCTATGGACACACTTAATTGCGAACCCTCTGAGAACCAATGATATAAAATGTCCTAACGCTTCTCTAGCTGTTACTAACAAAACAGCAAACAAATTGGAGGAGAGCATGAGGAGGAAATTGGATATGTGGGTGCATAGTCAGGTGGAAAGAAAGGAGTATCGTTGACTACTGAAGGAGAAAAATGTCAAGGGAAGGAGAGTCTTCATATAAGAAACATGGATTACTTTTATATCCAAGAAGGAGATAATTAAATTGTTGTACCTTTTATAAATGAAAAACTTAATTTCTCTGCTGCCAGATCACATAGAGAATAGATGGTAGTACTTGAAGAAATGCAGGGATCTTCAGAAGTTGATATTTTAAATAAATTAACCATGAATAAAGTAAGTCCCATAATGACAGCTTAAAGGTCTAATTCATAAAAATGTTATTAAAGTACATTATTTATACCTGCTTTTTGTGGATTTCTGTTCTTATTCATGACTCTTTCAGTGTATGGCCATAATCACAGGAAGAGTGTATAATGGAAGCATTAATCAATCTGAACTAAAGCAAGGATACTGTATCACCACAATAAAATCCCAGCTATATTAATATAAAGGGTAGAATTTATTACACAAGGTAATTCTCTTCAAAAAAAATGAAAAGAATGTCTTCCATCTTATGGCCTCAAATACCTACTTTTCATTCCCAAGTTTAATATAAGATGAACTAATTGTCATGAACTTTTTAATAAAATATTTGTTCATCTACATTATGAAACTTAGAGACTCAGATACTAAGTTGGATACTAAACTGTGATCTTATCATGACTATGGCATTGATTTTTAAGATAGGCTAAGAAATATTTACAGTTAGTCTCTGTTAATTGACTCCTTTTCTGACACGTGGCATCTGATGGTAACGTTTATTAGCAAATGCCAATTCAATTGTCTGGCATATGTATCTATTTAGATAAGATGGAAAATTTCCTGCAACATAAAATTTCCCCCAGAGAAGCTGAAAGTACTGATACTTAAATCAAAAGTATATTTATTCAGATTTTTAAGCATGATTTACATATTTAATATGGATAAACCTTTAGGAAAAAGTAAAGTAGAATTCACTTGGTTTATTTCTGACTCTAGAACTATCAAAATCTGACTTCTTGACTTTCTACTTCTGATTAGATGAGCTGTAACGGTACACTGTAGATACATTTAGACAGAGTGTGAATATATTTCTCCTTACCACACTAACTTATCTCTAAGAGTCATGAAAAGAGGTTCTTTATAAATTATACTTCTGACACTGAAAGAAAGGGTTGTGTTTGATCTTGTAGGTAAAAAAATCTCTATACCTAAGGGAATGAATTAATTCCTGTACTTAATAAGATGCAGCCATTAGTAGGCAACTTAAGCATTCATACTAGAACTACACATTGAATTTCTTCAGCATAGTAACAATCTCATAATAGTTCTGGGTAATAAAAATTTTTGAATGCCTGGAATTTATACTTGAGTTGAGGAGACAAATTACAAACAGAAAGGCATTTCAAATATAAGGTAAATCGTACTACTAACTGAAGATAAAAATCAGTCAGTTTCCGACATTAACTGTTCTTATAGCTGCCTCACACCTAAAAGTACTGATATTCCATTTTAACAACTGTGCACTTCTACATGACTTTGCTATTTGAAATGAGAGCACTTACCAGAAAAATGTCCAGAGATGTCTAGTTGTTACATGGCTATCACTGGCCACCATTTGAGTTTCCTTCTGCCCCTCAGACCAAGGTTTTCCCAGGTATCTGAAAGAGAAATCCTCCATGAAGAAGTCTAGAGGCCCCACAAACTGTCAAACCATTCTATGTGTCAGTCAGTTTTACTGCAACCTCTGGGTGAAAAGATAGTCTGAGCACACTGTTTGATAGAGCCACTCAAAAAGGGCAGTGGAAGTTATGTCCCCAGTATAGTGCCAGACAAATGTCACCAGACTCCAAATGTCTATTGACAAGAGGCAGATTTGAAAAACAGTAAAATCAAAATAGATATCATTAATGGCCTACTGTGGGCTTCCCTGGTGACTCAGGCAGTAAAGAATTTGCCCACAATGCAGGAGACCTGGGTAATCTCTTTGCCGGAGACCTTTCAGTCTCTGGGTTGGAAAGATCCCCTGGAGAAGGGAACGGCTACCCACCCCAGTATTCTTGCCTGGAGAATTCCATGGACAGAAGAGCCTGGTGAGCTACAGTCCATGGGGTCGTAAAGCGTCAGACACAACTAAGCAACTAACACACACACAATGGCCTAATGTATAATTTCTAAGGAGACTGAACATATGAAAACAAAATAATTCTTTTAGCCTACCTGCAAAATCATTCCTCTGAAATTATATTTTAATTTCCAATATTAATGTCTTACTTTAGGCACTAGACAATTGTTTGGCCCAGAAAGCTTGAACTATCTTTTTCACTTTTTGTAAAGAATATAAGCAGCCTACCACTGCATGCATTTGCTGTGAGCCAGCCACTGTGCCGAATGTTTTGTAAACATTATATAGCTTTAAAGGAAGTACTTTTGTTTTACAAAAGAGGAAAATAAGGCTTAGTGAGATTAAATCACTTGCTCAAAGTCACAAAACTATCTGGAGGCAGAATTAACTTTAACAGTAATCTTTCATTCAAAACTTGATTTTCCTTTTGTACTAAATTTTCCTAAAGGGAATATTTTAAATTTCTTCTCTAGAAAAAGAAGAAGAAAAGAAGAAAGCTGAGAAGAAAGTGACTTCTGAAACAAAAAAGAAAGGTAAGCAATTTTAAAGCTGCTGCTGCTGGTAAGTCGCTTCAGTCGTGTCCGACTCTGTGCGACCCCATAGACGGCAGCCCACCAGGCTCTGCCATCCCTGGGATTCTCCAGGCAAGAACACTGGAGTGGGTTGCCATTTCCTTTTCCAGTGCATGAGAGTGAAAAGTGAAAGTGAAGTCGTTCAGTCATGTCTGACTTTTAGCGACCCCATGGACTGCAGCCTATGAGGCTCCTCTGTCTATGGGATTTTCCAGGCAAGAGTACTGCAGTGCGTTGCCATTGCCATCTCCAATTTTAAAGCTAACATATCTTAATTAGTATCCATTTGTAATGTTACTGTTCTGCTCAGTTCAGTTCATTTCAGTTCAGTCGCTCAGTCGTGGACTCTTTGCGACCCCATGAATCGCAGCATGCCAGGCCTCCCTGTCCATCACCAACTCCTGGAGTTCACTCAGACACGTCCATCGAGTCCGTAATGCCATCCAGCCATCTCATCCTCAGTTGTCCCCTTCTCCTCCTGCCCCCAATCTCTCCCAGCATCAGAGTCTTTTCCAATGAGTCAACTCTTCGCATCAGGTGGCCAAAGTACTGGAGTTTCAGCTTTAGCATCATTCCTTCCAAAGAAATCCCAGGGCTGATCTCCTTCAGAATGGACTGGTTGGATCTCCTTGCCGTCCAAGGGACTCTCAAAAGTCTTCTCCAACACCACAGTTCAAAAGCATCAATTCTTCAGTGCTCATTTTCAAGAGGCTTTTTAGTTCCTCTTCACTTTCTGCAATAAGGGTGGTGTCATCTACATATCTGAGGTTATTGATATTTCTCTCGGCAATCTTGATTCCAGCTTGTGCTTCTTCCAGCCCAGTGTTTCTCATGATGTAACTTCTCATAGAAGTTAAATAAGCAGGGTGACAATATACAGCCTTGACGTACTCCTTTTCCTATTTGGAACCAGTCTGTTGTTCCATGTCCAGTTCTAACTGTTGCTTTCTGACCTGCATACAGATTTCTCAAGAGGCAGGTTAGGTGGTCTGGTATTCCCATCTCTTTCAGAATTTTCCACAGTTTATTGTGATCCACACAGTCAAAGACTTTTTAAAGCTGTTGTTTTCTAGGAAAGAAATTCCCTTAACAATTTTAGTTATTGTTTTTAACAAACAAATATAAATATTTCAAATAAAGTTGAGATTGATAATTTTTAAAAGAAAATTCAAGCCTAAGCACTCTTAAAATGTGTTACTGATTATTTTTTTCCTTCCTTAGTAATGATACTCAATTCTACTTCATTACTCTTCTTGATTATATATATATGTCACTATTGCTATTCAATTTAGTTTAATAAAATGGTCTATCAAAAGAACAAATTATTGAATATATTGGAAAGAAACTAGTTGATTGTTTTGCTATTTTGTTCTTTTTGAATGACATTTTCAAATAGTGCATCTGAAGTCCCAAGTGATCTCAAGACTTTTCTAAGCTTTTGACATGCTTATGGTGGCCTAATAACCCAGAGAACATTCAATATACCCCTTTTAATATCCTTTAGAAAAACTGTTGGATTATATCATAATTAACAATGCTATCTAATATCCGTACAATCATGAGAGATTATTTTTTTGACTTAATGAAAACTTGTTCCTTCCCTGAAGGGAAAGCACACCAAAACTACTGTTCTATTACAGTGGTGCTAGTTCACTCATATTTGACATGACTATTGACTCTAATTTAGAATCACTCTATACAAGATGAATTGGATGTTAATAGCAGTAAAATGTGCCCTGAAATAGGAGAAGGCAATGGCACCCCACTCCAGTACTCTTGCCTGGAAAAATTCCATGGATGGAAGAGCCTGGTGGGCTGCAGTCCATGGGGTCGCAAAGAGTTGGACACAACTGAGCGACTTCACTTTCACTTTTCACTCTCATGCACTGGAGAAGGAAATGGCAACCCACTCCAGTGCTCTTGCCTTGAGAATCCCAGGGACAGAGGAGCCTGGTAGGCTGCCGTCTCTGGGGTCACACAGAGTCGGACACGACTGAAGCGACTTAGCAGACTTAGCAAACAGATGTTTATAATTTTCTCATTTTATTGCCAGAAAAAGAAGATGTCAAAATGAAAACTGAGAAGGAAACTACCATGGATGTGAAAAAAAAAGGTATTGTACTTTCTTTGCTTCCTTGGATTATGTTCAGGATGCTCGTTAATGACGGAATCTTGGGGCAGTGTAAACCGATTTAATATAGTTACTTGAATCTGTCCATGTACAGGATGTCAAAGCAAAAAATGCACAGTACAAGGTTAAACAGACAGGACTTTATTTAAAGTTATTGCAATAGGAGAGAGAGACCAGAAATCATTCTGAACTCCGTTTCACTGAAACCAAAGTAAGAGAGTTTTTAAGAGCTGAAAAAGGGTGGGAGGATTGTAAGCCATCTGTGTTTGCTGATTGAGCTTACTCAGAAGCAGAGTGAACTTTTTCTTATTTTAAAGTCAAGAGAGTAGTTCTGCAACTTGGAGCAAGGCTCCCAAGGGAATTAGGTTCCTACCCTCCTACAGAACCTGGAGATGGATGTACTATCTTTCTTGATGATTATATTTCAAAGAAGTGGCTTCCACATCTCTGAAAAAAGCACTCTAGGTTGTAAAACTGAAAGAAGGCTTTTAAGAAGATTTATGTCTTGAAAAAGCAGAGAAAAAATTTACAATTACAAGTTTTCTAAAGTAAATGCTGCGAGAAAAGAAAGGTCAGGAGCCTAAGGACCAGAAGGTGCCTGTCTAAGTTTAGTGAAGATGAGGAAAACTTTAACGCCATCTTTGTCAAGACATGATGAAACTGAGAAGAGCTACATAGTATAACTTTACAAAGATGAGAAGTAAAGAACACAAAGATAATAATGCATTCTATTAAGAAATAGTGCTGTTCAACAGTGTAGATTTTTGCTTCAAATTTCTGCTTTAACTCTTGTTCAAACATGAATATCTGTTTTTATTCCAGTTAAGCTTAAATCTAGGTGGAAAAGATAGTAGTCTCAAGCATTATTGTTTGGTGTAAGTACTTTCACCCCAAATATTTCCTCCAGTACTGTCAGTGATGCTTGAAATTCCGCCATTAGAGAAACTCCATTTGTTTGAATTATGAAAGAATTGTCCTCTATTAAAATGCAAATCTCTTAGGGTCTTTGTGCATGGGGTAGCAAACGAATTCCTCTGAGCTATATTAACAGAAAGCGAATGAGAGTTCCTGATCTTCCCTGTGTGGTAATAAGCTGGAAACAATGCCATTGAAAATGAGTCAGTAGGTAAGCTTAAATGAAGGTGAAATTGGAGAGAGCTCCAAGGTAGAACATGGTGTTGAGAGAGTAGAGTGGGCTGGATGCCATTAGTGAAAACTTCTCTTAGGAAATAATAGCGTTGGTTGGGGAAAAAATGTGGTTTAAGAGAAAAAGGAGATCATAGGATGACAGACTAGACATTGATTACTCTTAGTAAGTAGTAAATAGAAATTACAGAAAACCTCTACATCTTGCTATAAGTAGGGTAAAAATGTTGTAAAATACATGACTGCTTGGCTTATGAAATAATCCAGGAAGAGACAGTCATGTGTTCTCTGATTTGAGGACTTGACTGGCAATCACTTTGAACTTCAATTATTATTATTATATTAATTTTATTATTGAACATTCATTTATTTTGTTTTGTTTAAAGCATTCTTTATTCTTCTAGTGAAATATGTATCTTATTGTTGCAGGAAGGGGGACCCCTTCCAGGGCCCGAAACTGGGCTCTTGTCTAACACTGGGAAATGAATTGTCCGAGGAGACACATGTACTGACAAAGCAAGAGATTTTATTGGGAAAGGGCACCCAGGTGGAGAGCAGTAGGGTAAGGGAACCCAGGAGAACTGCTCTGCCACATGGCTTGCAGTCTCAGGTTTTATGGTGATAGGATTAGTTTCCCGGTTGTCCTTAGCCAATCATTCTGACTCAAGTCCTTCCTGTTGGTGCAGCCAAGATGGATGCCAGAGAGAAGGATTCTGGGAGATGGTTGGACATGTGGTGTCTCCTTTTGACCTTTCCTGAGCTCTTCTGGTTGGTGGAGCCTTATTAGTTTTTTGTTCCTTACCAGAACCTCCTGTTGTAAAACAACTCAAGCAAATGGTTACTATGGTGCCTGGCCAGGGTGGGTGATTTCAATCAGTGTACTTCCCCTAACATTATCATAAGAAAGGGAAAACATAGTTCTCACCACATGATGATCCTGAGAGTTGATTGCTTGGATCAGTGTATCTGTGACAGCTATATGATTGAGTGCTAAAGAGAAACATGGTTTTACCTGGGCCATCAGTTTTACTGAAGTGTTTGCAGAGGAAAGTTTTGAATTAGAATTGTCAAAGTCTTTATCACAGGTGTGAAAAAGCAAAATCCTGAAAAATGCTTTTGGCAAAATGCAATGGTGTGTATATGGTGGTAGTTTTGATTTGAATTTTGTTTTTGAAGGGAAAGGCATGACACTTTTCTGTTCAGAGAGTGATGGGAAAATCTGATACGTCTCTGCTACTGGGAGACCTGTGTTATTAGCACAGCAGTCATGTCAGAGTGAGATTGTACACCACTGGCAAGAGAACTAATTATGCCAGTATCCTTACCTGCAAGGCCAGTGCTCATCCACTGAAGCAAGGACTGAACTGGGTGACTGCATAGCATATCTGGGGAGGGCTGTTCAGCAAGTGTGGAAAAATCAAGCTTGTCCCTGGAATCATTTTTCAGTTTGTTTATGTATCATATTTACATTTAATTACATGAAATGCTATTGGCTTTTACCAATCAGTTCAAATTCCTGATTAAAATATGCACATTTGTTTGCAAGATCTTAACCTCCAAATGGCTTCCCAGGTGCTTAGTGGGAAAGAATCCTCCCGCCAGTGCAGGAGACCCAGGTTCAATCCCTGGGTTGAGAAGATGCCCTGTAAGAGGAAGTGGCAACCTGCTCCAATATTCTTGCCTAGAAAATTCCATGGACAGAGGAGCTGGTGGGCTACAGTCCATGGGATGACAAAGAGTCAGACGTGACTGAGCAACTGAACAGTAACACAACTGCTACATACTCAAAAAATTGTGTTTGTATGTATGTGTATGAGAGAGACAGACAGACAGAGATATTCAATTAGTGTTGATCTCCAACTCATGTTTCTTTTTGTGCTGTGCTGTTCTTAGTCACTCAGTTGTGTCCAGCTCTTTGTGACTGCATGGACTGTAACCTGGCAGTCTCCTCTGTCCATGGGGATTCTGCAGGCAAGAATACTGGAGTGGGTTGCCATGCCCTCCTCCAGGGGATCTTCCCAACCCAGGTCTCCCACACTGCAGGTGGATTCTTTACCGTCTGAGCCATCAGGGAAGCCCATGTTTCTTTTCAGAGTTTAATAATTCTCCAACTAGATTTTCATGTGAGAGAAATATGCTTTAAAAACAACTAGTTTGAAGCTAATTATGAAAATAGTAAAAATTTCTAGAGATAACAAGAGAAATTGAGAATAACCTAAAATCTTAAAAAGCTGCAATTCATATGTTATTTCTTCCTAAAATAGTTAGAAGAACACAGCAGAACATCTGATAACATTATTCTAGTCCCAAATAGTAGCAAATCTGCAAGATGTAAAATATGCCTAGATGCTTATTTAATATGTGGGTTTTATCACAGTATTTTTTAATATTTCTATTAACTTTCATATTAGTATGATTATATAACATATTTATATGTTATATTATTATTTTATTTTATTACATTTATATTTTACTATTATATAGATGCAAATGAATTTAAGGCTTAAGTTCTGTTGTTTCATAAAAGAGCTTCCAATGCATAAAACCGGTAAATCACACTTTGTTAGTGATCTATTAGGGAAAAGATAGGTGGGATTTTATAGGATATAAAGTTGCCAGTCCATGAACTGAAACTGGGTAACTGATACATTGGGATTTAGTATAATAATTTCTTGTTTGTATATATTTGAAATTGTCCATAGTGAAAAAACCCAAATATGCCATTCTAAAAATATCAATTGAAATGAAAAAAAAAAGAAAATCACCAAGATATTTTTACAATGTTATGAGATATGTTTCACCCTGAAGAAATACTATTTTTAAAAAAGTAAAGAAGAAAGGAAGTAAAAACTTACAGTCTTCCTTATGTTTGTATCAGGCTTAAGTGCTAGATATACATACCACTCTAGTTAATACAAGTGGTAGGGGTTATATACAGGGAACTGGATGCACAAAAAGTTGTTGTAAGGACAAGAAAACTTGGTATCAAGAGACTACATTGGATTATGGAGCAACAAGGATTATCACTTGGCCAGGAAACTGCTTTGTTCTTCAAAGCTGCCTCGAGGCCTGTCTTTTCACACCCACAGACTAGATACTGAAAGTGTTGAGGCCAGACTCAGCCACTTCAGTTCAGTTCAGTTCAGTTCAGTCGCTCAGTCGTGTCCGACTCTTTGCGACCCCATGAATCGCAGCACGCCAGGCCTCCCTGTTCTCAAAGTGGCCTTGTTTGCAGAAGCATTCCTGCCTTTTTTCAGTCTCCTATAGGAGCATCTAAATAATAAAATTTATTATGCTGCAAGGGAGTCCAGAAGACAGTTGTTGTTGTTGTTTTTGCATTCCAATTTTTCCAATTGGAAGGAGGGAAGAATGGAAGTTGAAAGAGGCTATCCAATGTGTCTGTAATAAAGATTCTTCCAGAAATGTTGTAGAAGATAAAATTCATATATGAAATGGTTTGGAAGACCTGAATTGTACAATGACTAAACCTATCTTTGAGTTCCCCTAAAAGCTACAAAAGATGGCTCAATCAAACAACATAATAAAATTGGGCAATTTAAGGTTCTCACGAGATACACAAATGTAGTTTGTTCTTTACATAAACTGTAGCAACATGATTTTTTCCCCAAGAATTATCTGAATAAAAGTATAAATAATAAAAAGGATCCTGAACAACCAGACTAAGTTTTCTGAAATAAGCTACTAGAAAAGAATGAATTCACTCATTTATTCGTACATGCATTCCTACAGGAAATAGTCTTTAAATGCCTATATTGTCCCAAGGGCTTAGTATACCTAAAGGTGGATAAGCCAATTAAGCCCTGGCCTAATGGAGCTTACAGTTTGATATGGGAGGCATACATTGACTAAGGAAACATAATGTCCACATGTACAACACAGGGTGAGGGACTTGGAGGAAACAAATCTGGGGCAATAACAATGGGAACAATGGGTTCATCAGCCTCTCTTAGAGACATTTGTTTGTAATCCAGTGTACTGGAAGGATCCAGCCACTGATGAGGACATCTATGTGTGATGTGTGAATGTGGTGTGTATATGACAGTGTGGATATGTATGATTTGTGTGCAAGGATGTACAATGGGTCAGAACATGCAGGGACATGTATACGTTTGTGCTCAGTCCTGTCTGACTCTTTGCAAGCCCATGGAGTGTAGCCTGTGAGGCTCCTCTGTTCGTGGGATTTTCCAGGCAAGAAATACTGGAGTGGATTGCCATTTCTTTCTCCAGGGCATCTTCCTGACCCGGGATCGAACCCATGTCTCTTGAGTTCCCTGCATTGGAAGGCAGATTCTTTACTACTTGCACTACCTGGGATGCATAGGTGTTTGGATTTACTAAAAGTGTAATGGGAAACTCTTGAAGGGGGTTTACAGTGGAGAGAAATGTTTTGATTTGTATTTAATACAGGTACTTTCCCATTTAGATAATAGGGTTAGAGGGAGAAAAGAGAAGAGGTGCACCAGTGAAAAGATGGTGTTATTTATTGAAATGGGGAAGCCTATATGAAAACAGCTGTGATGGAAAAAACCTAGAATTCAAGTGTGTTGTTTCAGGTGTATGTGACACAGCATCATTCATTTTTTAAAATTTTATTAATTTATTTTTGGCCACACCATGCAGCATGAAGGATCTTAGTTCCCTGGCCAGGGATTGAACTAGCCCTGGCATTGAAGGTGCTGAGCCCTAGGCACTGGACCACCAGGAAATCCCCCCAAATTCCTTTCATTTTCTCAACTTTTGTGTCAGGAACTATTTTAAGTACTTTATACATGCTAACTCTGGAGAAGGAAATGGCAACCCACTCCAGTATTCTTATCAAGAGAATCCCGTGGACAGAGGGGCCTGGTGGACTGCTGTCCATGGGATTGCACAGAGTCAGACACAGCTGAAGCGACTTAGCATGCATGCATGCATTGGAGAAGGAAATGGCAACCCACTCCAGTATTCTTGCCTGGAGAATCCCAGGGACAGAGGAGCCTGGTGGACTGCCATCTATGGGGTCGCACAGAGTTGGACACGACTGAAGCAACTTAGCAGCGGCAGCGGCAGCGTACATACTAACTCATTCAATCTTTATGAGAAATAAATAAGCTCTTATAATAATCCTTATAAAATTGAGGCAGTGAAGATGCAGAGGGGCTTTCCAGGTGGTGCAGTGATAAAGAATCCACCTGTTAATGCAGGAGGTTCAAGAGACATGGGTTTGATCCATAGGACAGGAACATCCCCTGAAGTAGGAAATGGCAACCTGCTCCAGTATTTTTGCCTGGAAAATTCTTTGGACAGAGGAGTCTGGTGGGCTACCACTCATGGGGGTTGCAAAGATTGGGAATTGACTGAGCTACTAAGCACAGCACAGCAAGACACAGAGGTTAAGTAACTTGCTTCAGGCACACAGTTAGTAAATGTCAGGACCAGAACATTAACTCTGCCAGTGTGGCTCCACAGCCATATACTCCAAACAGTCAGAGAGTCAGGTCTGGAATTCAGAGCAGATACTGAAGTGAAACTATAAAAACAGCAATCCATATAGATCACAGTTATTGTGCTGAGAACACATGAGATCACCTGGAGAGACTGTGTCAAAAGAAGAGAACAGAATACAGAATCAAGACCTGGGGAATTCCCAACATCTAGACATTAGAAAATGGAAAATGAAGTAATAGGGACTAAAAGGAATTGCTGGAGAGGTTAAAAGAAAACCAAAAGGGTTTGGGAACAGAGACATTTCAGAAATGGATGTTTCAAGAAGTTAAAAATTATCAACTTGGCGAATGTTACTTAGAAGTTGTGATGTGATGACAGAAAAGACAAGAGCAGTGAAAGGATAAATCCAGATTGGAATGGAGATGCAAAAATGAGAAGAAAATAGTAAGTTTCTTTCTTTTATATGTGTGTGTGTCACTGTATAAGGAGTAAAGAGTCTTCAATTTTGCTTTGGGAGGTGAATTTAGTGCCTGATAAACAGATTTGTGAGAGACTGATGCTTAAAGGGATGAGGTATAACTGAAAACATAAGAGAAAGATAATTTAGAATTAATTGTTTGATAAGCTCATAGGTAAGAAAAACAATCTGCCATTTTTAGAGATAGCACCACAGACACTCCAGCAGTGAAAAGTTACTATTTTCAAATTATGAAGAAGCATTCATCTAGATTGCCTTAGGAAGGAAGGTATACATTTATAAGATATACAATTTTAAGATTAGGAGGCTGTTGTGGTAAAACTAAAACTCCAATAGTAATACACTCTGAATTGAAAGACTCAGTTTTAGAAAATATGTGTTTGTGTCCTTGATGTTTCAGTTCAGTTCAGTTCAGTCACTCAGTCGTGTCTGAAATTTTGCGACCCCATGAATCACAGCCCACCAGGCTTCCCTGTCCATCACCAACTCCCGGAGTTCACTCAGATTCATGTCCATCGAGTCCGTGATGCCATCCAGCCATCTCATCCTCAGTCGTCCCCTTCTCCTCCTGCCCCCAATCCCTCCCAGCATCAGAGTCTTTTCCAATGAGTCAACTCTTCGCATNCAGGGTGACAATATACAGCCTTGACGTACTCCTTTTCCTATTGGAACCAGTCTGTTTGTTCCATGTCCAGTTCTAACTGTTGCTTCCTGGCCTGCGTACAGATTTCTCAAGAGGCACGTCAGGTGGTCTGTTATTTCCATCTCTTTCAGAATTTTCCACAGATTATTGTGAAAGAAAGAAAGAAAGTGAAGTCGCTCAGTCATGTCCGACTCTTTGCTTCTGCAGGGACTGTAGCCTACTAGGCTCCTCCATCCATGGAATTTTCCATTAAAGACTATTGAAGTGGGTTGACATTTCCTTCTTCAGGGTATCCTCCTGACCCAGGGATTGAACCCAGCTCTCCCACATTGCAGGCAGACACTTTACCATATGAGCCACCAGGGAAGCCCCATAATGCAGGTGCTATTAAATTCTGAACAAACTAAAACCTTTAGCTATTTGACACCATGAACCACAGCATGCCAGGCCTCCCTGTCCATCACCAACTCCAAGAGTCTACTCAAACTCATGTCCTTTGAGTTGGGAATGCCATCCAACCATCTCATCCTCTGTCCTCCCCTTCTCCATAGTGGATCTTCCTTTATCATTGACAAACTGCAGAAAATACTTGATAGAGCCTTATAGCTTTGAACATAGTGTTAAAAACTATGCTTACCTAACATAGGCTATCATGTTTTACTTTAAGAAACTTTTGAAATATGTTTTTCTACCTACCAGAGCTCAAAATAATTTACAGACTGTGACAATATATTTATTTTTAATTAAAAATAATTTTTGAAATATTTTTGTATGTAGTTATAGATATAGTTGGCAAGATAATATATGGTATCTTTCATATGTTTCACTGTTAAGTTTCAGTTTAAAAGGGCAACCTTCTATTTCCAAACATGTATTTTGAGAAGATTATAGCTTTTATGTTCACTCCATCTTTTTTATATTTGAAAAGCACTTGATTGTAGAAAGTTATCTTGTATTTGAATTTTGTATGTTGTACATACCCACTTGGGCAAATGCATCAGCTTGTCATTATTTGTTAGACAATTTGAAATCTAGAATAATTTTTTTTAGGGTTCTATGTATTCTGTGTCGATTTACCAGTTAATATCAATTATACAGATACTTCACACACTTACAAGTGATATTGGAACAATTATATTAAACTGCAAGGAGATCCAACCAGTCCATCCTAAAGGAGATCAGTCCTGGGTGTCCATTGGAAGGACTGATGTTGAAGCTGAAACTCTAATACTTTGGCCACCTGATGCAAAGAGCTGACTCATTTGAAAATACCCTGATGCTGGGAAAGATTGAAGGTGGGAGGAGAAGTGGAGGACAGAGGATGAGATGGTTGGATGGCATTCCCAACTCAATGGACATGAGTTTGAGTAGACTCCTGGAGTTGGTGATGGACAGGGAGGCCTGGCATTCTGTGGTTCATGGTGTCACAGAGTCAGACACAACTGAGTGACTGAACTGAACTGAATGTTCTAGATGAACTTATTTTAAAAACTGTACAGACAAGTAAATAATTGGGACTCTGGCATAAATAAGACCTAATCTAATTAGTAATTCCAAGCCTTGATTTCAGGTTGCTCCAAAATTATAGGGCAACAGTAGATTACTTTTAAGTAAGCTTTTCATTCCCAAATAGATTAGGTTGCAAGTATGAGTTCAGATGATGGCAGCTTGACTATATTTAAAACATTTACAATGTTTGAATTGCTTTGAAGTCAAGAGAATCTATTTTCCACTGTTTTGTAATCACAGAAATCATGTAAGACAATAGTTGCTCATTGTTTTGAGGATGAGTTTTGTACTTAAAAGTCAAAACTGAAAAGTTTTGTACTGGAAAGTCAGCTGACTTGTTACCTCTGATGATCCTAGATTGCCTCTTATATCACATCTGGATTAACCGGACAGAAGCTAAAATACTTCAGAGGGATTTAACATCATGACATGCTGTGGGATCTCTGAGATAATCCCCCATGTTCTACCTTTTGTTTGAACAGTACAAAAGTGTGCTTGGGCTCAAAGCAGAAAGGACATAAAAGTGTTTCGGTTTAAAAAAAAGAATTTTAAAATAAAATTTTAAAACTCAGAAAGGGAAAAAGTTCATATTAAAAATTTTTCAGGAAAAAATGTTATTCAGGCCTGGAAAAAATAAGCTAGTATACAAAGTGACTATTTTAAAATCTTTTTAATGTTTCTTATGAAGAATCCAGACTACCCTCTCAATGAAGACAGAAATAAAGTCAACCTAAACTAAAGTATGAGGGAATTGTGTTCTGATCTGTGAAGTTTTTTCAACAAGAAGGATTGAAATACACAAGAAAAAGAATAAATAAGTAGACTATTTCTTCCCTCTATGCATCCACATTATGATATTTAAGTTTTTCCTGTACCCATATTAGGTAAATTATTTTGATCACAGTTTATATTCAGATAGAATTATTTTCTGAAGAAACAAGAAACAAAAACAAAACATTAAAACATTTTCTCTTCTAAACACCATAAATTAAATTTTAATGAGATTATACAGAGTGGGACAGGAAGTGAAATATTAGAAAGTTTCTTTTACATGGGACAATTTTGACCAGTTTATTGGAAAATTATTTAGCCTGAGTTTCCCTTGTGATTTTAACATATAGATGCAAAGTGCCCAGTAATTTTTTTTATCATGCATCCTAAAAATCCTCAAGATTTTTCTTTCAGTAAAAGTAAAGCTTAAAACATTTCAAAATGATATCTTACTCAATTCCATCTCTCTTGGAATTCCAAAAGCAGATATTCAAAATAATTTAGTAAGCTGTGCCAATATGAGGGCTTTCCAGGTAGCTCAGTGGTAAAGAATTAATCTCCAACGCTGGAGCCACAGGAGATGTGGGTTTGATCCTTGGGTGGGGAAGATCCCCTAGAGTAGGAAATGGCAACCTGCTCCAGTAATCTTGCCGGGACAATCTCATAGACAGGAACCTGCGGGCTACAGTCCATGGTGCCACAACTGAGCAACTAAACATGCATGCATGTGCCATGTAACATAACCACGGTAGGAAATTTACCATATATGCCAACTGAGGGACTATGCAAGGCCTGAACAACAAGGAAGCAGGAAATCTTGGAGACCCTCTTAGGATCTTGCCCATCACAGGTGTTCTCATGAATGATCAGGTCACATTAATGAAAGAAGCCATGGAAGACAGAGTACTCTGAATAATAATCCTGGAAGGAATAAATTAGGCGTTTGGGATTAACATATACATACTGTATATAAAGGGCTTCCCAGATGGCACTAGTGGTAAAGAACACGCCTGCCAATACAGATGTAAGAAATGCGGGTTTGATCCCTGGGGTGGAAAGATCCTCTGCAGGGCATGGCAACCCACTCCAATCTTCTTGTCTGGAGAATTCCACGGACAGAGGAGCCTGGCTGGCTAATGTCCATAGGATCGCAGAGTTGAACATGACTGAAGTGACTTAGCACAGCCAATATGAGTTATTTTTATCAAAGCACTTTAAAATGATAGTAATAACAGTTAAATTTATTCACTGTGCTCTCATTTAATCCTTACAACTCTTGAGGTAGGTATTATTAAACCTGTTTTATAGAAAGGGAACTCAAGGTTGGAGCAGTTGAGTATCTTGGCTGGGCTTACTAGTTAGTAATAGACTAAAGGCACTAAGAAGTTCACCAGATAAAACTCACTGTCTTTAACCACTTGGCATCTTTTCCAGCTCTAGGAAATGCTGATTGTAGATTGCCTTAGTGTCTTTTACTTGTTTTTCTTTCTTCTTCTTTTTTTTTAATCCTAATTCTCTTGAGATCATATTGCAGCTAGGCATTAAGAAAGGAGGAAATAAAGAAAATAAGTCTGATTCTTTTTTCTTGTAGAAATTATGTTGTCTTTCCTTCTTTCACTCAACAAATATTTAATCAGTGCATAACATCTGCAAGGGAAGTTTGCTAACTATTGGAGACATAGCAATATAAAAGATGTGGTGTGTGCATGCTCAGTCGTATCCGACTCTTTGCGACCCTATGGACTGTAGCCTGTCAGGTTTCTCTGACCAGGAGATTTCCCAGGCAAGAATATTGAAGTAGGTTGCCATTTCCTCCTCCAGGGGGTCTCCCTGGCCCAGGGATAGAACCCATGCATCCTGCATTGGCAAGCAGTTTCTTTACCACTAAGCCACCCAGGAAGCCCCAAAAGACATGGTACTTGTTCTCAAAGACCTTAGAAAAGAGGCAGATAGACATTTATAAGAGTTTGTGAACGCTGTCACAGGGCAAATATAAGAGCTCACACTGAGTGTAAGTATAGAAATTGTGTCTCTTTTAATATGTTGGTATCTGTTAGAGATTTAGAACAGGGATGCCACAGGCTTATGTAATAACCGAGATGCATTTATCATATTTTTAAACAGCCAGGAGACTGGAACTCATAAAATTTTAACAGTGGTTTATCACTAGAGATACTTACTTTCACAAATGGCAGACCCTCTGAAATAGAGAATTTATTGGTTTTTGCAAATACAGTTTCAGAGTAAAGTGTCTTTGAGTTCATCTTGACCTAGGGGTCAAATGATATCATTAGAAGGAGGTTTATCTTGCTTCATTTTTAGACTCTGTTTCCTTGACGTTGGCCCACGTGGTTGCAAATTGGCCGTATCAGATATGGCCTGCCCTGATTCCTCTCCTATTCATGTCCTATGAGAAAAAGAATAGACTGGCTTCTTGAGAGCTCAAACAGAAAACCTGAACTGAGTCATATTGGTCCTTATGGATTTGTTCCTGAGCTAACCTTTGTGATGAGAGTGAAGGAATAATCTGTTTATTTTAGCTTAGACCATAGGTCCTATCCCTTAATCAGAACAATTAAATAACTTGTCCAAGATATTTGGACTGAGATTGGAAGGATGAAGTTGATTCCCTCAAAGCTAAATTAGGATAATAACACCACAATGAAATGGAATAGTTACTACATGAGGAAAAAACCCAACAACATAAGAATTCCCTTCAAGAAGCTATTTCTAGCTAGTGGAAATATGGATAATTTTATTTTATTTTTTTAATTTATTTGCATAATAGTATAAGGAATTTTTTTAGCTACCATCCATGAAGAAAATACTTAAGTGTTTTAGAAAGCAACTCAAAACAGACTAATGTAATATAATGTAGCCTTCCAAAAGCAAATGAAATGGCAGGTTTCCTCAATCAGAACATTACGGTCTAGAGTAAAGAATGAAATCTTTCCACTGTACCTTGTCGTATTAGAACCTTCCTTGGATAAGGGTCTTTAATTTTAGAAAAGATAAAAAAAAAATAAACTGGATTATATTCATATTGGACTACTTTGGGAATGTAGGCATTTAATATGGAAACAAGAAACCAGAGTGGGCGTCACCATATTTAGAACTTTGATGCGCTCTCCTATTTAGGTGTATTTACTCTTTACTTCCCCTGAGGGTTAGGACTCAAAGGTTGAAATTAAAAGAAGATACTCTGGGATGTTCAAGATAATATAAGAAGTCTTTTCAGTCAATGAAGTCTAACATTCCAAGTGTTCAAGCAGAAGAATGGGTATGTCTCTGTGATTTGTGGAGGTTAATCTTACAAGGAGAATAATTATGTTAAATTTAAAGAGACTCATAAGACTGTATATTTTCACAATTAAATATCAGGCTAAATTAAACTCATGTCTGAATTAACTTTTGAAATGCAGTATTTTTTTTAAACGATGATTTTAATTTGGCCATTTGTCAAACTCCGAGCTGATTATTATTATTTTTTTTTTAATACTGGCCAAGAGTTGATTCTAGGAAATGAGGTCATAGTAAATGTTCACTGGATATAACCTAAATTCAGACTCTTTTTCCTGTCTGTCTGCTATAGCATAAAACATTATTCTGAATCTAATCAGAGTATGTTTTATTAATGTCTGCATAAACCCAGGACACTGAAAAATGGAAGTAAAATATGCAACATATATGGAAACATGATTAATTGCCCTCAGGGTAAAGAAATATCTTGAAACATCTCAGAAGGAAAACTCCAATGACAATGAACTTAAAGTAGAAAGGATAGTATAACAATTGTGATGCAAAAGACAGGGGAAATAAAGCTTTCAGACAACAAGAGTTTTCAGGTTGGAAAATATGAAGTGTGATTATGCTTTAGGAAGTTTGCCTGTTACTTATGAAGAAGACATGGCGGAGCATATATAATACTTCTGTAATAAAAAAATTATTTTTTCCTCGAAGCAATTTCAGTTTTAGGAGAAAAAAGTAGCAATTATGTAAGTCAATCATAGTCCTGTTAGCTATCTTATCGTAGAAGAAAAAGTCAAAAAGATGAACAAATGAAAAGGCCATTGCTAAAATACCTCAGAATCAGAGGCAGATAAAAATAATTATTCTGAAAGATACTGTGCTGATGTAGAGTTGGGTACATACTCAACTTACACAAATCAAAGGACAGAGGGAAAAAAAAACCAAAAGGGCAATATAAAATATGTAAAATATGTGTATTAAAAGAATAGATGAAATACTTGGGCCCTCTTCTTCCTAAAAATAGGTATATTCACTATATTTATACTATTAGAAATTTATATTACCTATTATTGCTCTATTATGCCTCACATCCAGTGGTTCAGTGGACATTTTTCAAGTAAATACTGAATCTTTTGAAATGGTGCTGCCAAGTGATTCTGTTACCTTTTTAGGAATGGAAACCTAAGAGTTTGCTGTCTCCTTTCTAAGGCTACTATTTCCAAGCTTTTCTCCCCTTTTCAATCATTCTTCACCCTTTCACCCTTTTTCTCTATCAGCTGAACATCTAGTTTCTTAGTTCCCTTAGAAAATACAAATTAGAAGAGCGATTTCATGAACTCTGACCATGGAATCCACTAACGTACTTCATCCATCTCCTTACAGCTTCTGCCTTCTTGGCTGAATACAATGCAATGCAACACAATACAATACAGTAAAATGTTCATACAAGAACAACTTTTGCACTTGTGCACAATAAGCTATTTTGGTCTGCCAGCTCAGGAATGTTTCTCCAGCAATTCTTTGCTCTGAAAATTCATTTTGACCTCTACTGGTCATTCCCAGCAGCCTTAAATGTGCTATAACATCTCTTACACATTAAAACACACATCCTGTTGTTGGCAGCAATTTGTCTCAGATTATTGTCCCATTTCTCAAATCCCCTTTAGAAACTAAACTTGTTATGGGCTGTCCACACTCTTCTTCCAGTCTTGCATGTACTCACTGTACGCAGGCTTTTGAACTCACACAATTCTCATTAAGGGCACGACTGACCTCCACATTACCACATCCAAATGTGAGTTCTCAGTTCTCAAGAGCATTTGATAGCTGATCCCTCTTTCTTCACTCAGCCTCTTGGACAATATTTTCTCCTTTTAACATTCTGGTCACTCCTTCTAGGTCTATTTTTGCTGGTTTCCTTCCTTTCTTTCTGGCATCGAAAAGTGGAAGCAACCCAGGGCTCAATCCTATGTCTCTTTCTCTGTACTCACTTTTTATATGACCTCATACAGTTCCATGGTTTTAATACTATCTTTAGAATAATGAGTCTCAAATGTATGTCTCCAGTTCTGATATCTCCCTCAGATCCACACTCACCTATCCACTTTCCTATTCCATCAGTTCAGTTCAGTTCAGTCGCTCAGTCGTGTCCGATTCTTTGCGACCTCATAAATCGCAGCACTCCAGGCCTCCCTGTCCATCACCAACTCCCGGAGTTCACTCAGATTCATGTCCATTGAGTCAGTGATGCCATCCAGCCATCTCATCCTCTGTCGTCCCTTCTCCTCCTGCCCCCATTCCCTCCCAGCATCAGAGTCTTTTCCAATGAGTCAACTCTGCACATGAGGTGGCCAAAGTACTGGAGTTTCAGCTTTAGCATCATTCCTTCCAAAGAAATCCCAGGGTTGATCTCCTTCAGAATGGACTGGTTGGATCTCCTTGCAGTCCGAGGGACTCTCAAGAGTCTTCTCCAACACCACAGTTCAAAAGCATCAATTCTTCAGCGCTCTGCCTTCTTCACAGTCCAACTCTCACATCCACACATGACCACAGGAAAAGCCATAGCCTTGACTAGATGGACCTTAGTCGGCAAAGTAATGCCTCTGCTTTTGAATATGCTATCTAGGTTGGACATAACTTTTCTTCCAAGGAGTAAGCGTCTTTTAATGTCTCCATTTAAATATCTATTGCACATGCCCAAATTAATATAGTTTATAAAAAATAAATCTTCATGTATACATATCCTAGTGTTCCCTACACTTTCTTTTCCTCTTGTCAGTAAATTATGGTGACAATTTTTTTCTGCTTCAGCCCAAATCTCCCTAGTCACCAGTGATTCCTTTATTTCTTTTGCTCAACCCATTGTTAAATCCTGTAAATTTTGCCTTTGACATAGAGGACCTCCCTCACTGTCTTTAAGAACTACCCTCATTCAGGTACCATCATCTATTTCTGTAGGCAAAGTCATACTGTAACAACATAACAACAGAAAACCTAAAAATTTCCGCAGTTTTGACAAAATTTATTTCTTGTTCATGCTACATGTTAAAAAGAGACTCTACTCATTATAGTTGTAGAGACTCCAGGACAATGGAGACCTATCTCCATCTACTTCTACCTCTGTTGAGGCTTCCATCTCACTCAGAGTAAAATCTAGTTTCCACAGTGCTGTAAAAGGCTTCATGAGCTGAGGGCTCCAGATAACTCCAGGGTAGCACTTATGTATGCCAAGGTCATTAACTTGAGATTCTAGCCATATGTTCTTACCATTTCTAAGCATTTGTTTTTTTGAATAAATTTCCTTTATTTCCAATAGTTTCAGCATTTGGGACTCACAAGTATGTGCAAATTTTAATTTGCTGTTTCAAATGAATTTCAGCTTCACTCAAGTTTTTATCAAAAAGACAGCTACAGTCAAAGTGAGATCTTTTAGCTAGCAAGTGGTTTTAATAAAATCACAGACAGAAAGCTAATTAATGTATGAGTTATTCTTCCTTGCTTGTAGCGAGCTGTAAAAATATAATGCAGATGAAAAAAGCCAGCATTTCAACCTTATTATTAAATGGTCGCTGTGAAAGATTTAGTCTTGGTAAGAAAGCGTAAATGTGTGAAAGTCACTGTGAAAGAAGTAGGCCAGAATAACCAATTAGGAATGGGAAGGGGAGGTAAGGCAGGAAAGAGTTAAAGACTGTGAGCTGAGAGACAGATTTCATTCAGTTTGATGGTTTGGTCAGCTCAGTTAAGTCACTCAATCGTGTCTGACTCTGTGACACCATGGACTGCAGCACACCAGACTTCCCTGTCCATCACCAACTCCCAGAGCTTGCTCAAACTCATGTCCATCAAGTCAGTGACGCCATCCAACCATCTCATCCTCTGTCATCCCCTTCTCCTCCTGCCTTCAATCTTTCCCAGCATCAGGGTCTTTTCTAATGAGTCAGTTCTTCGCATCAGGTGGCCAAAGTATTGGAGCTTCAGCTTCAGCATCAGTCCTTCCGATGAATATTCAGGACTGATCTCCTTTAGGATTGACTGGTTGGATCTTCTTACAGTCCAAGGGATTCTCAAGAGTGTTCTGCAGCACTCCAGTTCAAAAGCATCAGTTCTTCAGCACTCAGCTTTCTTTATAGTCTGACTCTCACATCCATAAGTGATTACTGGAAAAACCATAGCTTTGACTAGATGGACCTTTGTTGGCAAAATTATGTCTCTGCTTTTTAATATGCTGTTGCATTTAAATGATGCATTGGTAACCCTAGGCATAAAGTAACCTTAGATGCCATGGAATCCATGGCAGTTATGGAGGGTTTATAAATAAGATGAATTAAAAGCATGCGAGTCTTCCCTGTCCTTCACTATCTCCCAGAGTTTGTTCAAACTCATGTCCATAGAGGTGGTGATGCTATCCAATCATCTCATTCTCTGTTGCCCTCTTGTCCACCTGCCCTCAATCTTTCTCAGCATCATGGGGTTGCAAAGAATCGAACATGACTTAGCAACTGAACAATGACAAAAAAAAAAAAAAAAAAAAAAAACCTCTTAGTATTCTTGCCTGGTGAAATATTATATCAACAAAATCTGGCAGCAGGCAGTGAATTTTTCCCTCTGATATCTCTTCTGTTGTCACCATGCTCTTTTGGTGAATGGCTGTCTTCTTTAACTCTGACCATGTAGCTCAAATTGTCATCACCAGTGTACCTGCCATTCTACCCGAGAGTGTGGATGCATGGCCCAAGCTTGTCCAGAGTTTGTCTATGGATATTTTACAAAGGACAAAAGAAAGATGATCTCTTCCTTTAAGGTGGTGAAACTAGGTAGCGTGAGTCCAGGGAATGTCATTGGTTACATTTACACTCTTGTGACAGTCTTGAAAATAATGCTGACACACAAGGAATGAAGGTAGCTTTTAAAGATATTTCAAGCCTATGGTCCTGGTGTCCTTGGAAACTACCTTTTCCTGACCTCCTGCCATTAAGTTACATTATTTTGTTAATTCTTCCGTTTGTTCAAGTTAGTTTATGCTGGGATTCTATCATTTCCAACCTACATATTCATTACCAAATGAAATTTCCTTGCAGGTTTAGAATAGTTAAAACATTCTAAAAACTCAAATCATGCAGATAGATAAACTATATCAAGAATTTTGTGTTTGATGAATCTTGTGTTGCTACATGAATCCTTAAAATAGGAAAGAATTCTCTGATGTTTGTTCATAGGTGCTTGTTAAATGGTAGTCTGCTTTAGAGAATGGAAGAAATATATATATTTTTAATCAGACTTAGAAAGGAAACTATATTCATCAATTCAGCACTTGCTTGCCAGAAAACATTTATGTTAATATAATAAAAAATTTTTATTATTAAAAATAGGGGTGACTCATTTGTATTATTTTATAAAGAATAGTAGAAAATAAAACCCAAATGACTCTTTTAATTTTCTTCTGAGTTTAAACCTGTCCTTCTTTTTGACTTTTAATTTGAAAAGATGTCATTTTATAACTGGAGTATAAAATTAACAACATGTTTATCTCTCCAAGCTATTAATAAACACCGTGAGTCAGCTGAAGACAAATTAGAGATAATACAACATCCCATAATGCTGTTGTATTTATTAGCTTCTCTAGTAACTGTAGTTAGAAAGAGCTCACTATCCTTTCTGTTTCAAATGTACTTTATTCCTGTTATGAGTTTTTTTTGCTATTTTTGTCCTAACAGCCCCTTTAAAACACATATCCTCTCTATTATAATCTTCAGTATCTATTATAGATCCAGGAAGTTTTTAAAACCTATGATAATTGTCACTATTGAGATAAGCAGAGGAAATTAGAAGGGTTTGTAATCTAGAATTTAGCTTTAGGTAGTAAGTACTGAAAATACCAAACACTTCTTTTGTGAGGCATAGGTTTTGCTATATACCCTTGTACAATTTTATTCAACTGATATATCTTAAGTTACTCCTTGTGTAAATTGTGAGCAGCAATGATTTGCCATTACAATCTTCATGTGAAAATCATGGGGACTTCATCAATTATTTAAAAAATATTTAGAGTGCCCACTGTTTTGTGGGGAGCATTTGAATTCTGAATCATCATGATGAGTTCTGTTCAAACTAATTTATACAGAAAGATTTATTGGATTATTTTCCTTGGGAGTCCAAAGGGAGGAATAAATGGTATTATCATGGCTTTCCATCTTGATTTCTCCCCCCCTCCCCAATCTCTCATTAGTTTATTCCTTATCTGTATTCTCATGTAATCCCTCTACACCTTGTTGCAAAATTATTTTTGTAAGCTTCAGGCTTACTTTTCCTTTAAATACTAAATCCCAAGGAAAATCATGTAACTCAAAATTCCCAAGAAATATACTGATTAGCAAAACTTGGGTCACATCCTAGATGTGTAGGCAGAACTGGGTTATGTGTTTTCCCCCCTATGGCTGAGGTCCCATGAGAGGGATTAGGTGGAAAGAAGACAGAGAAAAGTCCATGTAGAGCATAGACAAAGAGTAGAAGGGGAAAGAGTGGGAGGTAAAACTGGGAAGCCAGGTACCGATTAAAATGGAAACTGATTATTAGCTTTGAGTGTATACCTAACTAATTTATACTTCATTTGGCAGATAGTGGAGAGCTGCTGGAAGTATAAAAGCAAGGGATTGATGTCATCATATGTGTGTGTATAAATATGTGTATACATAACTTAAATATTAGCCTGCTAATATTTTGTCAGGGGGAAAGACCAAGAGAAATACTAGTTGGAAAACAATCTTAATGAATACTATAGAGTTCAAGTGTATTAAAATAGTGCTGGTGAGAGATAAAGGGGGGCTGACCTAACATGATGTATTCAGACAAGATAAACATTCCAAACTTTATAAAAGAAAATGACACACTGTGTGGCAACCAAGGTTCAAAGCAAGACCAAAAAAAAACCAAAACAAAACAAATAAAACCACCATATCTGCTAAAATACTATCTTTAGCAGATAATGTTCCCTGGAGAATTTTGAGATCTCTGTTATTTCCTGTCTTTTAACTGGAAGAAGAATGTTGTAGTAAATGAATATAAAAGAAGTATAGGGAAATGGGTTTCATCTTGTTATAATGACTTTAAATAACACCCTTGTTTTCATGTCAATATTTAAGCTGGTTGGTTAAGTCAGTTTTGTTAAATAATGTTTTGGGAAACCAGACAATATTTTCTTTTTCCCATTGTTAACAATTAAAATATCTTTTCATTAATTTTTAATGTGATTTCTTTGTTAGGTTGCCTCTAATCTAAAAATAATAAAAAAGAGAGAGAGACCATATCTGTTTTGTTCAACACTGAATATACAGCACCTAGAATAATGTGGTATAAAGCAGATGCTGAATACATTCATTGAATAAATAAAAGAAACATCTTCTGTCAAAGAAGTATTTTTAGTTTTATTTCCTTTAAAAAGTATTTGCCTCCTGCCGGTGAAGTTTCTACATCCACTTTGTCTTTCTCTCTTCACTTATACTCACTGTGGTCATGTCAAGAAAAGCTAAATATTGTATTCCCAGTCTCCTCTGCTGTATGTAGAGTCTTAATTAGCTTTTCAAACACATTGCAGATAAAGCCTATTAATCCTCTGACCTTCACTGAATTCAAAAGTTTTTGTGTTAATTGTTTTGAGAGAATAATAGACAGTTTTGCTGTTAGAAAAGTCACGGCGTCTCCTCTAGAAAGACAGTGGAACCAGAAGGAAGAGTTGAAAGGATGCTTATATCTGAGCTGCCATCCTTTGCCACCATTACACAACAAAAGGAGAGTCACTTCTAAACTTTATGGAAACCATTTGTATACTTACAACTATAAAACTGCCTTTAAAAATTATTTCTTTCCAAAAGCAGCACAACAGAAATTAGGTTGCTTGAAAGAGTTGTAACTTCATATATTTAAGCTATATGAGAAAAAAAACTAGATTTATCTTTGCCCATTATTATTACTTGCATTATTGCCTTAAAACTTGAGGATTCCCCTCTAAATGAGATTGACCCCGTCATGTCAACATTCATGTCTAATACTTTTAATGTTTTAGCCATTCAGATACTAAAGACAAACTGATGAAAATTACTACTTACATTTCACAGATGAGCAAAGAGGATCATATATTCATTTTTTTTTTTTTTTTAAGAGTAAAGATCCTACTGCTTATACAAGAAGGGATTGGCACTTGAACTCTGTCCTCCTTGATTCCAGAACTAGGGTCAAAACCTCAGTGATCGTCAGCAACTGGGAGGCAGGGGGTGCTTTAGGATCACTCAAGATCAAGGTGACATATGTGCTAGTTTGCATCTGTTGTGCCGGTATAGTTATCACACTCCCTTTCATTCTCAGAAGTGTCTGGTATAGACAATTGTACCCGTATCCAGGCAGCTTTTAAAATCATACTTTCCCAGAGATTTAGAAGGGTCGGGCACCAGACTCTATCACCCACTCAAGAGATTATGACTCAGCAGGCTTGGTGTGGGGCCTACTGGTGATCCTCAAGTGATTCCATGCTGCCTGAAGTGATCTAGTAGTCTGCTTGGACTACCATAACAAAGTGCCATGGACTGGGTGGCTTTAACATTAGAAATTTATTTCTCTCAGTTCTAAAGATGATGAGGACTAAGATCAAAGGGCCAACAATGTAGATTTCATTCTGAGTCTTCTCCTGGCTTACAGATAGCCACCATCTCACTGTTTGAGCAGAAGCCTTTCCTTGTTGCATATACATGGAGAGAGAAAGGTCTCTGGTGTTTCTTCTCATAAGGGCACTAATCCCTTCAGACCAGGGCCCTAACCTCATGACCTCATCTAACCCTGCATACCTCCCAAAGGCCCCATTTCCAAATATCAACATGCTGGGGGGTTAGAGCTTCAGCATGTGAATTCAGAGATGGCCTGGGGACATAAGCATCAGTTAATTACACCAAATAAAGAAAACATTCATTTAGGCCCATAAAGGGAGTGGATATTAGCAATGAAATAGAATACTCTGCTGGGAGTCACAAGCCTGAATGTGAGGTCTACTCCTACTACTGACTGTGTGCCCTTGAGCAAGTCCCTCATCATTCCAGGCTTCTGATTTTTCTTTTCAAACTAAGAGGTCTGAATAGTAACAGTGGCTCTCTATTGAGGTTGGAGGTCAGGCCAGGGAAATGAGTATCTTGGGAGAGGACACTTTGTCAAACTACATGAGATTTCAGATGGCACCTCCGTGGGAGTTGGGCATGTGTGAAGAGGTGTTCTCTTTGACTATCACTGCTTTTAGAGTACCAGTGTTGGTGCTGGAAGAATATCATTATCATCGTTTACCTTGGAGCAGGAAAAAGGAAAAGTTAAAAACTGTAGTAGATGATCCTTACTTTCTCTTTCTAAACCTAAACACTTTTTAAAAACTTTATGAATAGATGGGGAAACAGTGGAAACAGTGGCTGACTTTATTTTTCTGGGCTCCAAAATCACTGCAGATGGTGATTGCAGCCATGAAATTAAAAGATGCTTATTCCTCGGAAGGAAAGTTATGACCAACCTAGATAGCATATTGAAAAGCAGACATTACTTTGCCAACAAAGATCTGTCTAGTCAAGGCTATGGTTTTTCCAGTAGTAATGTATGGTTGTGAAAGTTGGACTATAAAGAAAGCTGAGCGCTGAAGAATTGATGCTTTTGAACTCTGGTGTTGGAGAAGACTCTTGAGAGTCCCTTGGACTGCAAGGAGATCCAACCAGTCCATCCTAAAGGAGATCAGTCCTGGGTGTTCATTGGAAGGACTAATGTTGAAGCTGGAACTCCAATACTTTGGCTACCTGATGCGAAGAGCTGACTCATCTGAAAAGACCCTAATGGTGGGAAAGATTGAGGGTGGGAGGAGACAGGGATGACAGAGGATGAGATGGTTGGATAGCATCACCGACTTGATGGGGTTTGGGTGGATTCCAGGAGTTGGTGATGGACAGGGAGGCCTGGCATGCTGTGGTTCATGGGGTCACAATGAGTCAGACACGACTGAGCAGCTGAACTGAAGTGAACTGACTATGATTGGATTTAGCAACATCTTGATTAAATAACTTGTCCGTTAGGTTTGGTTTGACCACCCACACACAAACAACACACACAATATGTGGAACAACAGCTGAAGATGTATTTGATGATGAGAACAGAAATTGATTTTAGTCTCTTTCCTACTGAGTTGCTGGAGGACAATAGTGTGAACATCCACCCTTCCTTGCCAGCTGGCTCATATTCCTAAACCAGGGATATAACTGTCACACTTACCCTCCCCATTATGACAAGCTGCCTCTGATCAAAATTATTACAGCATGTCCTTATTAGTGTCTGAATTCTACTTGCATTTGTGCATTACACCTACCCAGTCCTGGATGAGTAATTTTACTTGTGAGAGCCAAATAAGCAAAATGTAGAAATAGCCTTGGACAAAAATAGCTGCTGTTACAAACGTGATTTAAGGGCTGAAATGGTTCAGATCATCATCCCTGGTGTCTTTGCTTAACAGAGGTGGCCAGGAGGGGTTATTGGTATCGGAAGTGGAATGAATATAGCTGTTGCTTTGTTGGAAAAAAAGTCACTCCTCTGGCGGCTACTTCTTTTTCCACAGGGCAAATACTGTAATATGAGAAACTGGAGAGGTGCTATGTGCAATAGGCAGTTCAGCTTGGAGAGCCTTTGGCAGTATTTTTCTTTCTGCCCCTTGCCAGCTGTCCTTTAGCATAGGTTGAAGGCAAGTGCTTTGCCTTTGACATTGTGCATTTAAATGCCAGCCTATGCAATTTACAGTACAAAAGGGCAAAGATACGTGGGGGAACGAGGGAAAAAAATCTTCTGTCTTCCCATTGGTTGACCTTTTGGTTCTGCTTTATATAGACATTAAGAGAGCCCCTATGACCATATTTCCGATCTTCAAAACAATCACAAAAATAACTCCTCATACAGTGCTATTTATATACACTGCTCCTCTGGCCTTCATGGATTAGCATATAAAGAATAATTTTCATCCCTAAAGATAACCATTCCTGTCTCAGCTGAAAATAAGATCAAATTGCATTCTGTGGTGCTGGTGATGGGGGTCAAAAAATTAATATCTGAAAAATGCGTAAAAATAAACCCACAATTTCACATATAGAAGTTTAGGACAATAATACTATCATCTAAATGTATACTTAACATGCTTACCTCAGGTTAATTTAAAAACTCTCAAATTTTAAGAGATCATGATGTAATAATCTTATGAAACAAGTATCAAAGGAAATGTCAACCTGTGAATGGCATTGGTGCAAGGCAAATCTGTACTCTTGACAGATGATCTGTGTTGATTTAATAATTTCTAATTCTTACTAGATGTTCATTCATTCATTCTTTCATTTATCTTTTCACTTATTGAGTTTTGCCAGGAGAGTCAGTCTCCTAGGTGCTGGGAAATAATGGAGAAAAGACCAAGCTCTTGCCCTTATAAAACTTTCCAGTCCAGTAGAGGAAGCTGACAGTAAACGTCTGTTTATAATGTCTGGTATGTAACATAGCATGTTCAGTTGATGAGTGCTAGGAAGAATTATGAGGCTAAGGGCATAGAGAGTGAGGAAGGTGCTGCTTCCTGCAGGGTTATTTGGGAAGGCCTTTCTAAGGGCTGCTATCGGAAGAGAGATTTGAATGATGTGAGAGAGTGAGCTGAGCACAAGGTAGTGGAAAATGTTCCCTGTGATAGAAAGAGTAAATGAAAATGTCCCAGAGAACAAGGGACAGTAAAAGATTCAGTGTAGCCGGAATGGTGTGAGCAAGGAGGGAGTGTTAAGAGGTAAGATGATCAAGTTGTAGAGATCTGGATTGTAAGGATTTTTAATCCCTGCTGCTGCTGCTGCTAAGTCGCTTCAGTCGTGTCCGACTCTGTGCGACCCCACAGAGGGAAGCCCACCAGGCTACCCTGTCCCTGGGATTCTCCAGGCAAGAACACTGGAGTGAGTTGCCATTTCCTTCTCCAATGCATGAAAGTGAAAAGTGAAAGTGAAGTCGCTCAGTCGTGTCCGACCCTTTGCGACAGTCCATGGAATTCTCTAGGCCAGAATAGGGGAGTGGGTAGCCTTTCCCTTCTTCTGGGGATCTTTCCCAACCCAGGAATTGAACCGGGATCTCCTGCACTGCAGGCAGATTCTTTACCAACTGAGCTATCAGGGAAGCCCTTCCACTCAAATGGGGAGCTTTCAAAAGGTCTGAGTACAAATCACTTTAACCAATTAAAAAGTGAAAAAAAAAAAGTAGGATTGATAAACACATTCCTCAAGTCCTCTGTCGGCGGGAAATGTTTTTTTCTTTTAATTTGCCTTCTGCTCTGTTCCCTTGCCTCTAGTGACCGTTAGTCACTGAATTTTGCATGCAAAATTCTTCTCTTCAGAAAAGGAAAAGTAGTGCCATCTGATGGCCACACTTATGAACATCAGTCTTGTTTTTTTATTTTATTTTATTTTTTTAAGCATCAGTCTTTATCTTAGAGTATTTGCAAAAATTAAAGTATTTAGGCCTAAGGGTAACTAATGAAGCTTTCGATAATAGTCATCACCCTAGGTAAATGTATCTGTTGAGTACATATACAACTAAAATGAATCTGGAAACTACCAAACTACTGGCTGATGCTAATCTGTGTTACACTCAATCTTTTAGTTTAGTCTGACCCTTATTTTTGTCTGTATATGTAATTCCATTCACACAAGCGGTATTAGGCAAATTCTTACTCAGTTGAAATGAGTCTAATGTATAGTCACCAGTGACATACCATCTATCTTTCAAATGTATATGACTGTAATTCTCTTGAATCCAGAGAGAGACTACATCATATTCTATTTGGTGTAGTAGCTATTGTTGAAGTGTGTTTATTTGGCTAGCACACAGACTTCTTTTACATAGTGTTCACCTATCATGATTGAAGTGATTTAGCAGCAGCAGCAGCACCTAATAAATGTAAATAAATTTATAGGAAAGAAATGGCAATTTTTTTGTGTTACATATGTTTATGTCAAGAGCTGTGGACTCAAGCTTCCCAGGTTTGAGTCTTGGCTCAGTCACCTAAGATCTTGCGGATAAAACTTAGTTTCCTCATCTGGAAAGACAGTAACAGTTGTCACGCCATGAAAGTTTCCTGAAGATTAAATGAGAAAACGTAGGTCAGATACCTAGTGCAGTATCTGGCATATTATAAGCAATCAATACATATTAATAGTTCCTATATTTATCACTATTATGAGTTTTATTTATTCTGCTTAATATTCTGAAGGTCAAATTATATCTCATGGAAAAGTTTGTATGAAAAAAGTTAGTAGCTTGTAAAGTATAGATGTGAGAGCTGGGCTGTGAAGAAAGCGGAGAGCCGAAGAATTGATGCTTTTGAACTGTGGTGTTGGAGAAGATTCTTCAACAAGGAGATCCAACTAGTCCATTCTAAAGGAGATCAGTCCTGGGTGTTCTGTGGAAGCATGATGCTAAAGCTGAAACTCCAGTACTTTGGCCACCTCATGCGAAGAGTTGATTCATGGAAAAGACTCTGATGCTGGGAGGGATTGGGGGCAGGAGGAGAAGGGGTTTACAGAAGATGAGATGGCTGGATGGCATCACTGACTCCATGGACGTGAGTTTGAATGAACTCCGGGAGTTGGTGATGGACAGGGAGGCCTGGCGTGCTGCAATTCATGGGGTCACAAAGAGTCGGACACGACTGAGCCACTGAACTGAACAATGATTTAGTCTGATCAATCAATAAGCATTTGAGTAAACATTTTCTTTGTAGCAAGCACTATTCTGGTATGTCCAACAAATATGTGCTTTACTGAGAAGAATTGTAAACTCCAAAAGGGCAAGTTTCTAGGAGTGTAAGCAATGTGTTTCCAGAGCCTAGAATGGCATCTGGCACAGAGTACACACTCAATAGATATTTGCTAAGTGAATGAATGAAAAAGAACTCCATAAATATTAAAATTCTCCAGTTTTACTTCTTAGTCATGTAACTACTAAAAAAAGGAACTTCATATAACTTTGCTTCTTGTATGTTGGTAGTTTAGTCTCTAAGTCGTGTCTGACTTTTGTGACCCTGTGGACTGTAGCCCACCAGGCTCCTCTATCCATGTGATTTCCCAGACAAGAATCCTGGAGTGAGTTTCCATTTCCTTCTCCAGGGGATCTTCCCAAACCAGGGATCAAACCCAAGTCTCCTGCATTGCAGACAGATTCTTTTCTGACTAAGCTACCATGTAGACATATGTAAAACTGGCATGATGTTTAAAATTATATTATTGTTATTATAGTTTCCATAGAAAAATGTTATCAGTGTTAATGATATCCTGAGGTACTGAGTTTTCAACAATAATCAAAAGATTCTTGCGTTATTAGTTGGAAACAGGATCCTTAAAGGGAGGAATTTTGGCACAACTATTATACAAATTACTGAATTTGTTTATATTGGCTTTTTCCCTAATATATACATGTGTACTAAAATGGAACTTACATGTATAATTTCTTATTTCCTATTTGGCCAAAACTCATCTTCACAACATATGGGCTCAAGGATTTCTTTTTCTGAGATTTAAGAAAAGCTGATATTTGCATATACATTCACTAATTGTTAAATAATCTCACCACATCATCAACTACTTGCTAATCTTCAATATATGTCCATGGAAAACCCCCCGTAAACAATGAACCTCAGAGTACCAGGGCACTATGAACATTTTTATTCTCTAACTCACATATTTTTCAGGTACGCCTGTAGATCTTGTAGAGTGATTTCTTATATAGTACTTACTCTGCATTTTAATCATGCTTCAGTGGTCTCTAGAATTTTTAAAAACTTTGAATAAAAAGGATCTTGTAACCTTAATGTTAACCTTGATCAATATTTCAAAAGTATTAGGAAAGGATTATTTATTGGGGCCTAGGGGAAGTGCTAATCACAAAGACCCAGCATGGGTTCACCAAAATCAAATAAGGCATGTAAAATGAACCTTAATTCTTTATCTGAAAGTGAACTGGAAGATTAGAGAGATTATGTACACTTGGTGAATGTGTTGCAAAGCTTTTGAAAGGGTGCCTTGTGATGTGTGATTAAAAGGGAGAGAATGGACTGAATACAAGGGAGAGCTAGTAATCCTTTGGACTTCTACTTACCAACTCGGTAATAAACTACTCTCAACGTGGCAGAGACCTCTAGTGATGTGTAGAGACCTGCACCATTTCTTGAGAGTATCTAGATTTAGTTATCTTTGATAATAAGCTTGAATTGTAGCACTACTAAGTATTTATTGGTAGGAGGCTCATTCATGACTCATCAGTGGTTTATGAAACATTTGCTATCATAATAGGCCAGCACATCTTCAGAGTCAATAACATTTATAACAATTCTATGTGAAAGAATGCTTACTGGGACCTATATTCACTTGCCAGCAGGCTATATCAAACACCACTCTGTTTTTGAGTGCTTTCTGTACAATGCCCTAGTTATCCTTGCAGAATTTGCTTTTTTACAAGGCTGTGAAGTCATCAATTGAATCTCACCAAAAAAAAAAATTTAATGCTTCTGAGTGCTTTAATTGTGTATGCTAAGTTGCTTCAGTTGTGTCCAACATTTTGCGCCCCTATGGACTGTAGTTCACCAGGCTCCTCTGTCCATGGGATTCTCCAGGCAAGAATACTGGAGTGGGTTGTCATGCCCTCCTCCAGGGGATCGTTCCATCTCAGGGACTGAACCGTTGTCTTTTATGTCCCCTGCACTGGCAGGTAGGTTCATTACTACTAATGCCACCCTGAAAGCCCTCAAGTCACAGCATTGTTTTTTTTAAAAAGAGTCCTCTTAAGTTTTTTTTTTTTTTTTTGTCGTCAATATTGTCTGGTACTTCACCAAGTTATTATTTCAGATATAGCCCCAATTAGAGTGGTGCTCATAATTTGATGGTTTTTATCAGAAAATACAAGTATATATAGGTCTCTGCCCTTGAAGCATTTCTATTTTTTTTAATTCATTAGAATATAATTGATTTACAATGTCGTGTTAGTTTCAGATGTACAGCGAAGTGAATCAGTTATACCTATGCATGTATCCAGTCTTTTTTAGGTTCTTTACCAATATAGGCCATTGCACAGTATTGAGTAGAGTCCCCTGTGCTATACCATAAGTCCTTATTAGTTATCTATTTTATATCAATATAGAGTAATATGTATATGTCAGTCCTAGGAACAGATACAGAAAGATGTGTCCAAGCTTCAGCTCAGCACTTCCCTCAGTTATTACTCCAAGACACCTGATTTAGAAGCCTGAGGTGCTTATATGATTGGCTTCCCTTGTAGCTCAGTTGGTAAAGAATCTGCCTGTAGTGCAGGAGACCCGGGTTCGATCCCTGGGTTGGGAAGATCCTCTGGAGATGGAAATGGCAACCCTCTCCAGTATCCTTGCCTGGAAAATCTCATGGACAGAGGAGCCTGGAGGGCTGCAGTCCATGGGGTCGTAAAGAGTCGGGCACGACTGAGCGAATAACACTAACACTACCACTGAGAGTTTGTTCGACACTATGTGATGAAACCCTTAAAATGATGCTTTCAAAGTCTCATTGCATAGGTTCTAAACTTTCGAAAGATTTTTATCTTTTAAATCACATTCCTCCATGAATTGCTGTTTATTATGTCTTGACTTCTTATTTCTATCCCTCTTTTTTTTTTTCTGTGCTACTTTCTTTGTTTTGTTTTTTTAAAAATATTTATTTTTAATTGATTGATGACTGCTTTACAATATGTGTTTGATTTTTGTCATACATCAACATGAATTAACCATAGGCGTACACATGTCTCCTCCCTTGTGAATCTCCTTCCCATCTCCCATCCATTCCCACCCCTCTAGGTTACTACAGAGCCCCAGTTTGAGTTCCCTGAATCATACAGCAAATTCCCATTGGCTATTTACCTAGATCAGTGTATATGCTTTCATGCTCTCTCCATTCATCTCACCATCTTCCTCTTCTCCCCCATCCTTGTCTATAAGTCTGTTCTCTGCATCTCCATTGCTGCTCTGCGAACAGGTTCATCAGTAACATCCTTCTAGATTCCACATTTATGTGTTAATATATGATATTTGTTTTTCTCTTTCTGACTTCCTTCACTCTGTATAATAGGCTCTCAGTTCATCCACCTCATTATAACTGACTCAAATGCATTCCTTCTTTATGGCTGAGTAGTATTCCATTTTATATATGTATCACAACTATTTTATACATTCATCGGTTCATGGACATCTAGGTTGCTTCCATGTCCTAGCTATTGTAAGTAGTGCTGCAATGAGCATGGGGGACATGTGTCTTTTTTCAGTTTTGGTTTCTTCAGGATATTTGCCTAGAAGTGTATCGGTTCAGTTCAGTCACTCAGTTGTGTCTGACTCTTTGCGACCCCATGAATCGCAGCACGCCAGGCCTCCCTATCCTTGCACCTACTGACCTGGGGAATTACTCTTTCAGTATCCTATCATTTTGCCTTTTCATACTGTTCATGGGGTTCTCAAGGCAAGAATATTGAAGTGGTTTGCCATTCCCTTCTCCAGTGGACCACATTCTGTCAGACCTCTCCACCATGACCCGTCCGCCTTGGATTGCCCCGCAGGCATGGCTTGGTTTCATTGAGTTAGACAACGCTGTGGTCGTAGTGTGATTAGATTGACTAGTTTTCTGTGAGTATGGTTTCAGTGTGTCTGCCCTCTGATGCCCTTTTGCAACACCTACCATCTTACTTGGGTTTCTCTTACCTTGGGCATGGGATATCTCTTAACGGCTGCTCCAGCAAAACGCAGCCACTGCTCCTTACCTTGGACAGGGGTATCTCCTTACCGCCGCGCTTCCTGACCTTCAATGTGGGATAGCTCCTGTAGGCCCTCCTGTGCCCACGCAGCCACTGCTCCTCAGGTTGCTCCTCCTGGCTGCCGTCCCTGGCCTCTGGCTCGGGGTGGCACGACTGAGCAACTGAACTGAACTAAACTGATGAGAGTTTTTATTCCTAGTTTTTTAAGGAATCTCCATCCTGTCTTCCATAGTGGCTGTATCAATTTACATTCCCACCAGCAGTGCAAGAGGGTTCCTTTTTTCTACACCCTCTCCAGCACTTGTTTTTTGTGGAATTTTTGATTATGTCCATTCTGACCAATGTGAGTTGATATCTCATTGTAGTTTTGATTTGCATTTCTCTAATAAAGAGTGATGTTGAGCATCTCTTCATGTGTTTATTAGCTCTCCATATGTCTTCTTTGGAGAAATGTCTGTTTAGGTCTTTTGCTCATTTTTTGATTGGGTTGTTTGTTTTTCTGGTATTGAGTTGTATGAGCTGCTTGTATGTTTTAGAAATTAATTCTTTGTCAGTTGTTTCATTTGCTATTATTTTCTCCCATTCTAGGGGTTGTATTTTCACCTAGTTTATAGTTTCCTTCGCTGTGCAGAAACTTTTAAGTTTAACTGGTCCCATTTATTTATTTTTGTTTTTATTTTCATTATTCTAGGAGGTGGGTCATAAAGGATCTTGCTATGTTTTGTGTTATACAGTGTTCTGCCCATGTTTTCTTCTAAGAGTTTCTGGTCTTGTATTTAGGTCTTTAATCCATTTCAAGTTTGTCTTTGTGTATGGTGCTAGGAAGTATTCTAATTTCATTCTTTTACATGTAATTGTCCAGTTCTTCCAGTACCACTTATTGAAGAGATTAGCTTTTTCCCATTGTATATCCTTGACTCTTGTCAAAGATAAGGTGCCGTATGTGTGTGGGTTTTTCTCTGGGCTTTCTATCTTGTTCCATTGGTCTATATGTCTGTTTTTGTGCCAGTGCCATACTGTCATGATGATTGTAGCTTTGTAGTATAGTCTGAGATCAGGTAAGTTGATTCCTCCAGCTCCATTCTTCTTTCTCAAGATTGCTTTGGCTATTTGAGGTCTTTGTGTTTCCACACAAATTGTGAAATTTTTTGTTCTAGTTCTATGAAGAAGGCCATTGGTAATTTGATAGGGATTGGATTGAATCTATAGATCATTTTTGGTAGTATAATCATTTTCACAATATTGATTCTTCCAACCCAGGAGCATGGAATATCACTCCATCTATGTCATCTTTGATTTCTTTCTTCGGTGTCTTATAGTTTTCTGCATACTGCTCTTTTGTCTCCTTAGGTAGGTTTATTCCTAGATATTTTGTTCTTCTAGTTGTAATGGTAAATGGGATTGAGTTCTTAATTTCTCTTTCCGATCTTTCATTGTTAGCATATAGGAATATAAGTGATTTCTGTGTACTGATTTTGTATCCTGAGACTTTACTAAATCCTCTGATTAGTTTTAGTAATTTCCTAATAGTATCTTTAGGGTTCTCTATGCACAGCATCATGTCATCTGCACATAGTGGGTTTTACTTCTTCCTTTCCAATCTGGATTCCTTTTATTTCTTTCTCTTCTCTGATTGCCATAGCTAGGACTTCCAAACTGTGTTGAATAATAGTGTTGAGAGTGGGCACCCTTGTCGTCTTCATGATCTTAGAGGGACTGCTCTCTGTTTCTCACTATTGAGAATAATGTTTGCTGTCTGTTTGTTGTATATGGCTCTTATTATGTTAAGATAGGGTCCTTCTATTCCCATTTTTGGAAAAGTCTCTATCATAAACAGGTGTTCAATTTTGTCAAAAGCTTTTTCTGCATCTATTGAAATTATCATATGGTTTTTATCTTTCAGTTTGTTAATATGGTTTACACATTTATTGATTTGCATATACTGAAGAATCCTTATATCTCTGGGATAAACCCAACTTGATCAAGGTATATGATTTTTTTAATATGTTGTTGAATCCTGTTTGCTAGAATTTTGTTGAGGATATTTGCATCTATGTTCATTGGTAATATTGGCCTTTTTCTTTTTTTTGTGATATCTTTGTTTGATTTTGATATCAGGGTGATTGTGGCCTCATAAAATGATGTAGAGAGTTTGCCTGCAATGCAGGAGACCTAGGTTCAATCCCTGGGTTGAAAGATCTCCTGGAGAAGGGAGTGGCAACCCACTCCAGTATTCTTGCCTGGACAATCCCATGGAGAGAGAAGCCTGGTGGGCCCCAATCCCTGGGGTCACAAAGAGTCAGACATGACTGAATGACTAACACACACAAACAGAAGTATAGAAATTATCTCTTCCTTAAAATGTTTGACAGAATTCACCTGCAATGCCATCTGGCCCTGGACTTTTGTTTTGGGGGAGATTTTTGTTCACAATTTCAATTTCAGTGTTTGTAATTGGCTTGTTTATAATTTCTATTTCTTCTTGATTCAGTCTTGGAAGGTTGAACTTTTCTAAGAATCTGTCCATTTCCTCTAGGTTGTCCATTTTATTTGTGCTACTTTCTATGGGGATTTTTTAAATTCTCCAACCTCATCCCCCATCAAGTAAACATATGTAATGATATGTTTGATCAGAGAATAATAAAACATTTTATACATTTTTAGAATATTTTAATCTACTGGAAGCAGCCACATTTAAAATTTGCTATTTATTAGAGGCTTCCCTGGTGGCTCAGAGGTTAAAGCATCTGCCTGGAATGCAGGAGACCTGGGTTTGATCCAAATAATTGTGATATTAATAAATAGCAAAATTAATATCACAATTATTTTTCTTTATTTTTAAGTTTTTTATATTATATAAACTTTAAAATTTTTTCTGATTTATAGTGATAATTTAATTTGAAAATGATATTATTTTGCTTAAATTGCTATTCCTAATATTTTTACTAAAAAATTTCTGTTCTTGGACATTATTAAAAGCTTTATGTTAGACTTTTGTTAGGTTTGGATGAACCCTTTTAAAAACCACACACAATCTGTTGGTAAAGATATGTAATCAATATTGATCAGATATTTTGCTTAAACAATATTAGAAGACAAATAAGGATGTTTACAACTCACGAGGAAGCCATACCACAGTGACTGGGGGATTTTGAAACCTAGAAAGAAAAATGTGACATTTATCAGAAGTTAGATAATCTATGTGCACTGTTCAGCTAAATATTTTATATTGATAGAAATGTTCCATATTGGCATTGTTGAAAATAAATGCTTTTCACCACATGTGCTTTTTAACTCTTGAAGTATGACTGATACTATTAAGCTGAATTTTAAATTTTATTTAGTTTTATATTTGAAAAAACAGATGTGACTGTCAATGGTACCCTCATGACCAGCACAGCCTACTCTTTACATTTACTAGGTCCTTCCTTTGCTCCCTCCCCACTCCACTATTTATCTGAGAACACAGATAATAAGTCCTAGTTTATTTAACATGGATATCGGTTAGGATTCCTATGCTTCCTAAGAGCTGGGTAAGTTTCCATGGTGTGCTGGTAATCTCGCTCTTGGGGAGAAAAATATAGCACTGAGTTATCATTTATTCATTTCCATGGTGTAAACAACCCCACCACGGCCATATGAAGCAATCAATGTGAAATCAACCAAGTGGAGAAATTTCTGAAAATTTTATTAGTGGCTCTCCTAAGCTTGTACGAACTAACTCTAATGTACCCATTCTCTTGAAAGTTCACAGCCCTCCCACATTTGCTCTAAAATTCACCAGTTTTGTGTGATGAATACCACCCCTGGCTGTGAATCCTGTTCTTACTTAATTGGTTCAGTTGGTGTGAGTTCCTGTGTGCTCAGTTCCTCAGTTGTGTCCAGCTCCTTTTGACCATGGACTGTAGCCTGCCAGGCTCCTCTAGTCCGTAGGATTTCCCAGGCAAAAATACTGGAGTGGGTTGCCATTTCCCCCTCTGGGGATCTTCCTGATCCAGGTTTCAAGCCTGCATCTCCTGCACCTCTTGGATTGGCAGCTAGATTCTTTTCTCACTGATCCACGGCAACCCTCTCCAATATTCTTGCCTAGGAAATTCTATGGATAGAGAACCCTAGCATGCCACAGTCCATAGAGTTGCAAAGAGTCAGTTAGTAGGTTGGCTTGTTAATCCTCTTGATTCTGTTCTTTTTTCTTACTAGCGTTTTAATTTCCACAAAATCCATTCATGCAAACTATGTGAAGAATTGATTTTTTTTTAGAAGTTTCTGGATGATAGAGTATGTATGAGTGTGTGTGTGTGTGTGTGTGTGTGATCACACTCCAAGCAATGGTAAGAAATACAGATTAAATATTGGCTGTCTCCTCTATTTAATACCCTCTGGATATTGTTTGTTGTCCTTTCCCTGGTAATCTCCAGCCTTGGGTCATCTCTGACTCCTCTCCAACTTTCATTTTTCATCACTTGTCCTCATCCCCTCACTTTTGGATCACCCTCAGAATTCTAAAACTTGACATTAAGTCGTTAAGTAATCTAAGCATTTCCAGTCTCTACTCCTAGACTCTTCCTTTAGTATCCAAACTCATCATTTTGCCTAAAGGGCCTTTTATTTATGAAGATCAACCTTCTTTATAATGCAGTTATTCATAAATTCAACAATACTTATTGAATACTGATTATATGCCAGGTACTCTTCTGATTGAAAATATCAAAGCTTGCCATCTATTACATTTGTAGTGAGTATAATAATTGTCAAAATGCTGAGTACAGTGCTAATATATGTTGGTGTTCAATAGATGTCATTTAAGCAAAATTTGGGCTTCCCAGGTGGCGTTAGTGGTAAAGAACCCACCTACCAATGCAGGAGATACAAGAGACATGGCTTGGATCCCTGGGTCAGGAAGATACCCTGGAGGCAGACATGGCAACCCACTCCAGCGGTCTTTGGAGAATCCCATGGACAGAAAAGCCTGGTGGGCTGTAGTCATAGGGTTGCAAAGAGTTGGACATGATTGAAATGATTTCGCACACAGCACAGAATCATTTAGAAACATTAAGGGAAAGAAAGAAATGATGTAATCCTCAGAAATATTAAGCTTTTCATTTCTTTATTTCATAATGAATGTTTATCTGTTCCGTCTCATTGAAATCCTATTTCACCCCCAAAGTCTTTTCAATCATGATGTTTAGGACTCTCAAGTATATAGACAATGATGTAACCCATTATCATTTTAACGAAATTGTGCTTTTTTAATTAATACAAGCATACTTTTCCATTAACCTGTGTTTATTTGTTTTTGTTGCTTCTGCTATAAATTCCCTAACTATACATTGTGGGTACACAGTAAATATGCATTGAAGTCACTTTTGGATTCAATGAAAGAGAAAATAAATGAAAAGTACAGTGTTATAGTTGTGCTTAATCATATATTTTGAATTATTTTGCTTTTTTGATAATTATTTCAGTTTTTGCTGTACTATTATTTGGTGATTTTAACAAGTACATATTGCCCTGATGCTAGGTGCTTGTAGTAGAAGAGGGTAGGTACAGAGTTCTATGTGACTTCCTACTCTTGGGCATAGACATGGCTCAAAAGTCTGTCTCTCACGCCTTCCTACTTACTGCTCTAGGTCTCCACAACCTCAGTTCTAGTCCAAAATACTGTTACCTTTAGTCTGGAGCACTGTTTTATCCTTCTCAGCTGATTCTGAAAAGTCCATAATCTACACCACATAATTTGCAGTGCAGGGAGGGATTCATATCATGCATAGCTGTTTATTTTACTCTCCACTTAATTTGCTGAAGCTTTACTTTGTCCTTAGGATAAAGTCCAGATTTAAGGGTTTTGATGTCTCTCCCGCTTTGTCTCTAGTTTCACCCCTTGATAACTGTTTCCCCACACAAAGTTCTCTCCAATCATTTAAAGTCATCCAGTTCTCTCTTACACTCTCGTTTCTTTCAGAGGCTTCTTTCTTTAGAAAGGTTTTATAAAATAAAAACCATATCTTCACCTTATCTTGAACCCTTATCTTCACCTTTCCATCTCTTCTATTTTGAATACATGTTAAAGTATCCAGTTATTATTTCCATAAAATATCATCCCTTCCTGCCCCTCTGGATAGATTGGTGTTCTGTTGCTACAGTGGAACATAGTGCACAGCGCTAGGCATTTAATGGTCTCTCACTAGATCTCAGTCTTGTTTTTTGAAATCACTTTCTTGGTTTTAACTGACAGAGATGAGTACAGTGGAACACGTATACCATGCTTCTGTTCAAAATTAAGGAGAATTAATGAGTGCTATTCATAATTAGGAAACTTTGACTCGGTTGAAGGCATACATCTGCAAGTGTCTATTATGCTCAAAGTATTGAGCTCAGTACTTTACAAATGTCACCTCATTTAGTCCTCAGAGCAATTTGAGCCTTTGAAAACCTAAGCATGCTCAAGGACATAAAATACTACTGTGGTAAGGCTGGGATTCTAAGCTTAACCTTTTTAAATACAATATTTATGTTCTTTTCACCAGTCCACATTGTTCAGAAAGTTGAATTGCTGACTACTATCCGTCTTGTTGGCTGAACTGAAGAATATGTATATTAAAGAGCTGTGTAAACTACTAATATTCTACACAGATCCAGGGAGTTATGGGTATTCAGTAAGCATCTAATGAATAAATGACTATATAGTATTAATAACATCATTAGTGTTAGCGAGAAGCAAAAAGTATTCCTCATCCTGTCATCAAATATGTTTAGAAAACAATGAGTTAGCTTAAATTGGTTTCTGCACTGTAGGATTTCAGTGTGGAATATATCATGTTAAAGTCCTGAAAGGTAACATCTTGTCTACATGCTTAAAGGTAACATCTTTGACCTTGAACTCTTTGTGGAGAAGAGTATCTGTCGGAACAAGGATTCTATGGACCACTTATAAATTAGCTATAAAATTTCTTATCAGAAAATATTACTCTTAAAAATGTTTTCTGCCATGTAAATTGAAACAAGGAGTGTGGATGGCTACTTCTGAGGTTGCAAGATTGGAAATTAATTTATACATGTGGGTTGCAAAATAGCTCATTAAGTTACTCCTCTCAGAAATAGATATGACAAAAGAAAAATGATGCATCTGGAAAGTTTGTTCTCATTGCATGTATAGATTAGGGAGAGAGAGAAACATATGTGAACAAGGAAATCACACACAGAAGGTATAGATATGTTAAGAAAGGTCCTGATGAGGTGCAATGCAGGCTCAAAGGAATGAGAGAGAACTTGCTCTGTGGGGACAGGAGAGGTTTCCAGGAATGATGGTGTATGAAACTGGATGAAAAAGAGTAGTTGGATGTGAAGATAAAAAGAGAGGAAAACAAGCACAAAGAAGAGTACGGAGGAGAGCCCCTGTGCTATTTTTATATGTCTGCAGTTCCTAAAACATGCTGTATTCAGTTGGGTGTAAGTAGTAAGTAAGCACCTTTGTTCTTTCATTGACTACCACGGCAAACCCCTCTCTCTAGACTTGCTTTTCTCTACCCCATTGGGTGAAATCTGAAAAAGACCCTATATTTTTTCCTGATCATGCTCAGAATAAAAAGAATGGCATTTTCCTACAAGCATTTAAGACTTCCAAATCCAGTCTAATATGAAAGCTCCCAACATCCACCCCAGGTAAGAAGTTTCCCATTGGTCAGCTTGAACTTGCCCTGAGTTTGGAACCCTGTAAGTGTGGGTGGTGTGCCCCGGGCTTCCTGTCCCTGTTCCTTACTCTGCTGCCTGGCAGCTGATTGCCGTAACACCCAGCCTTCGTCTCCTCCAGGGTCAGAGTGAAGGGGAGGCAGCAGGGATGACGGACACAATCATACCTCACTGCCTCAAGTGTTATATCCGACTTTGCTGCCTTCTGTCCTAGTGGCAGATGTCCAAAGCCAATTGATTCCTTCTCTCATGAGGTACTATTTTGGATTCTTTGAAATCTCTGCACTGGAGCAACCTGTTGTCCCATAATTGTGACTGGTCTCTGGTAGCTAGCTGCTTAAGAACCTTCAGTTTCCTCAACCTGCTGTTACTACCTTATCACCATCTTTGCTTTGCTACTGTGGACCACTCGAGAGGCAGTGTCTCACCTTAGACTTTTCCAGGTGTCAGACAGGTGCAAGTGCACAAATCTCTATCCTCTCAGTCCCCATTTTAGAAGACATATACCAAGATTTCCAAATGGCAATCCACTCCAGTATTCTTGCCTGGAGAATCCCGTGGACGGAGAAGCCTAGTAGGTTACAGTCCACGGGTCACAAAGAGTCGGACACGACTGAGCGACTTCACCTTCACCTTCACCTACAGCATGATTTAAGGTAAAGGAGAAATATCATCATTCTCTCTCTCTCTTTTTATCCCTCTCTCTCTCAATATAGCCTAATGATCACTCCACACAAATGTTTTCATCTTTACAGTGAAAGATTCACTTATAATAGTGAACAGGTTTTTTTTGTTGTTGTTGTTAATGTTTGTTTAGTGGAAAATGTGACTCTTTAAAACTGTGAATACAATGCCCAGAAGTTTCTTAAAACCATATATAGTACCCTATGTGTCATAAGTGCCTTTTCAGACTATTAAACACAGTATCTGCTTTGATTCAATGATCCACTTTTGAAGATTCACCTGTCTTCTGTGACTACCTAATGTTCATGTTTAGTTTCTCAGATAAACCTGTTTTTAAAAATGTATCTCTGATATTTCGTTCATTAAGACATACAAATGCAAATTATACATTATTTATGCAAAGTTTGATCCTATTTATGGAGCATGTTATATGGAGCATGTTATGGAGCATGTTATGGAGCATGCAAATTCATCAAGGGAATAAATAATATCGAATATTGGCTAAAATAATAACTGTCACCATAATTGATGACTAAAATCTATAAATTCATAAATCTATATATCACCTCTTCTACACCAGAAAACAGTGAAAATCTATTGAGAATCTTATATCAGTTTTGATGTTATTAGACTCTCTTATTTTCTAAAAATATATTTTTGTGTGATTTAACTTATTATTTAGTAGTATGGGACTTCCTTTATGGCTCAGACAGTAAAGAATCTGCCTGCAATGCTGGAGACCCGGGTTTGATCCCTGGATCAGGAAGATCTCCTGGAGAAGGAAATGACAAGTCAATCCAGTATTCTTGCCTGGAGAATTCCAGGGACAGAGGAGGCTGGCGGGCTACAGTCCATATTGTCACAAAGAGTCAGACACGACTGAGAGACTTACACACACACACACACACACACACACACAAATAAAAAGTTACATGCCATTAATTTAAAATTTATTTCTGTAGTGTAATAACCCTTCTCTCTATATATATGATGCATATATTAATTAAAATATGGTGTCCAGGAGATATTTGCTTTCCGGGTGGTGCTAATGATAAAGAACCCACCTGCCAATGTGGGAGACACAGGAGCCCCGAGGTTGATCCCTGGGTTTGGAAGATCCCCTGGAAGAGGAAATGGCAATATATTCCAGTATTCTTGTCTGGAAAATTCCATGGACAGAGAAGCCTGGCAGGCTACAGCCCATTGGGTCGTGAAAGAGTCAGACACAGCTTAGCAACTAATTAACAACAACAGTAGCATGTAGGATATTTAAATATTAGATTTGCACACCAAATATATGCTATACCATTGGGCTTCCCTGATAGCTCAGTTGGTAAAGAATCTGCCTGCAGTGCAGTAGACGCCATTTTAATTCCTGGGTCAGAAAGATCGGCTGGAGAAGGGATAGGCTACCCACTCTAGTAATCTTGGGCTTCCCTTGTATCTCACCTGGTAAAGAATCCGCCTGCAATGTGAGAGACCTGGGTTTGATCCCTGGGTTGGGAAGCTCCCTTGGAGAAGGGAAAGGCTACCCACTCTAGTATTCTGGCCTGGAGAACTCCAGAGACTACAGTCCATGGGGTTGCAAAGAGTTGGACACAGCTGAGTGATTTCACTTTCATTGAGAAGTTGTCAAGTTAACTAAATAACATTAAAACTAAAATTCTTCGTATAAAATTTTAATGTAATTGAAACAAACTCATGTTATTTTTAGGACTGTGTCTTTTTCATTTTTTCTTTTTTGTGTAAAGGGGTATACAGATTTTGACTTTAGGAATAATCAGGAACAGAGGGGTTAACTGCCATCTGAAATAATCATAATTTAATTTTTTTAAAAGTATGCCAATGCCTGTTTGAATGGAATTAGGAATGCCACAGTTTAAATTCTTCAAACATCAAATATATGTATTACTACCTTCAGATCTATTTCATATCTGAACCGCTTCTTTAAGACTTTAATTTGAAATCAACTATATGGTCCCATTTGTAGGATAACTTTGAACATTTGTGTGCATAGCATGCTGTGTTCTTCGTGCATTTATTTGGCATTTATTTAATTCAAAGATACCATTGTTCTTATCAATACACAAAAGAAACTCATGCTCTGTTTTCAGATATTCCTTAAGTGTTAGATCTCAGGAGAGACTCTCAAAGATTATCTTCCTTTTTTAAAGCCCAGCAAGCTCCTTTTAACTGAGACAGTGCTTTATAACACTGAATGTAAATCACATGAAATGATTTTTCTTAGATCAAATTAATTTGTTTCACTATTTTGACAATCCTCTAACATATAAAAAATCTAGATTTAAAAAATTTTTCTTTAAATGATCTGACTTCAAAATCGCTAAAATATATTCAGTTCAGTTCAGTTCAGTTCAGTCGCTCAGTCGTGTCCGACTCTTTGCGACCCCATGAATCGCAGCACACCAGGCCTCCCTGTTCATCACCATCTCTCGGAGTTCACTCAGACTCACATCCATTGAGTCATCAGAATGGACTGGTTGGATCTCCTTGCAGTCCAAGGGACTCTCAAGAGTCTTCTCCAACACTACACTTCAAAATAAGACTTTGAATGATTAAAAAGAAAAAGTCTGGGAACAATTCAAAGATTAAATTCATGTGAAGGCAACCAAACTCAATAGAAATAAATAAATTATAAATCCAAAGTTAACTAAAAAGTAGTAGAACTAGATCTTATTCTTCTATTTTTGGTTAATACAATTGGTGCCATTATTTGGATATTTTTGTAAGGATTATTTTAAATATAAAGAATTTGGGGATAAATATATTTATCCTCCATCAAGATCATTGTTTTATTTATAATTAATATTCTTTTTTCCACTTTTTAAAATTAGTTTTTGCTATAGTTACATTATAATGTTGTGTTAATTTCTGCTGTACAGCTAAGTGAATCATCTATATGCATATACATAGCCCCTCTTTTTTTTGATTTCCTTCCCATTTAGGTTCACCACAGAGCAATGAGTAGAGTTCCCTGTGCTATTCAGTCGGTTTTAATTAGTTATCTGCTTTATACAGTAATGTATATATGTCAGTCCCAGTCTCTCAATTCCTCCCACTGGGCCCTCCTCCCTTTGGTATCCACATGTTTGTTCTCTATGTCTGTCTCTATTTCAGCTTTGCAAATAGGTTCATCTGTATCATTTTTCTAAATTCTGCATAATATTATATGATATTTGCTTTTCTCTTTCTGACTCATTTCACTCTGTATGACAGTTCCTAGGTCCATCCAGGTCTCTATAAATGACCCAATTTCATTCCTTTTTATGGCTGAGTAATATTCCATTGTATAGATATACCACATCATCTTTATCCATTCCTCTGTTGATGGACATTTAGTTTGCTTCCATGACCTGGCTATTGTAAATAGTGCTACAGTGAACACTGGGGCACATGTACAATTAATATTCTTGTAATAACAATACACTAATTTAGCATGATACTGCAATATTGACACTATTTTATGTCAACAAGATAAGTAATTAAAAGGCAGCCTTCTATTTTGTTCTTTTTGTAACATGAAATAATGCATTTCTTTCTTGTTTAAGTCAAATAATACAGGATTTTCTATAAATTACTGTCTGGGTTTCCTGGCAGCTCAATGGTAAAAAACCCACCTGCCAAGGTAGGAAATTTGGGTTCAGTCCCTGGGTTGGGAAGATACCCTGGAGAAGGAAATGGCAACCCACTCCAGTATTCTTGCCTGGGAAATCCCATGGACAGAAGAGCTTGGTGGGCTACAGTCCATGGGGGTCACAAAAGAGTCAGACATGGCTTAGCAACTAAACAACAGCAATAAAGTACTATAGAAATTAGTTGTTAGTATTGCCATTGTTGTTTTTTTAAGGCCAGAACTGTTTGTATTAAAAAATTTACCTGTGTTTATATATGGCTATCAAGATGATTTATAGCAGGATCAATGAAAAATTATCTTCTCTTCATTATATACATATAAAATAAAATAAAATATATAACAAATATGCTATAACATTTTAAACTTTATATTAATTTTTATAGTTTAAAACTCCTCAGACATGGCTTAGCAACTAAACAACAGCAATAAAGTACTATAGAAATTAGTTGTTAGTATTGCCATTGTTGTTTTTTTAAGGCCAGAACTGTTTGTATTAAAAAATTTACCTGTGTTTATATATGGCTATCAAGATGATTTATAGCAGGATCAATGAAAAATTATCTTCTCTTCATTATATACATATAAAATAAAATAAAATATATAACAAATATGCTATAACATTTTAAACTTTATATTAATTTTTATAGTTTAAAACTCCAAGAAACAATGACATTAAATGAAAAGAGTTGATAAGACTTTCTATGTTGAAAACATGCTGGACTAGGAATCAGAATGTTTATGACTTAGCATAGGGCTGCCTGCCTGTCTGATAGGATTATGACATAAATCAAGTGAAATAATTTATGCAAAGGATTTTAGAAATTCTATTGATGCACAAAAATTTGAAATTTTATTCAAGTACAGAAGTGAGCTTTACAATATTTTGGTGAGCACTTTCTAGAACTTAATGTGTCATACAGTATTGATGTCTGTGAAATACACCTTTGTTGAATATAATATGCAGAATATTCATAGGTTTTGATTTTTTGTTTTCTGTTATTCTATTTTGGCTTTTTGCTTTGTTTAAGAAATATCTGATTATGATTTTAATCTGTATATTTTTGTTTATCTGATTTTCTAGAAAAGTCAATAACTAATGGATGAGGAATCTATAAAATTTTTAGAAATTTGAGTAGACATATATCCCCAGGACTGATTTAGAGAGTCAAGTATGGGCAAAGATAAATCAATATTTTGAACATGTCAGCACAAAGTACTGAGGTACCACACTAAGTTTCTGCCCACTATTCAAGAGATAGAACATCCTTCTTGGTGTTAGTCATCTACTGAGTGTTCTCTGGTTCTAGAGCTTGAAATTTTGGGTGAGATGCATGTGCTATGCAGTGCTTAGTCACTCAGTCGTGTCTGACTCTTTGAGATCCCATGGACTGTAGCCCGCCAGGCTCCTCTGTCTGTGGGGATTCTCCAGGCAAGAATACTGAAGTGGATTGCCGTGCTCTCCTCCAGGGGATCTTCCCAATCCAGGGATGGAAACCTGGTCTCCCACATTGCAAACAATATGAGGATTGTCATTAATATGGGACCATTGGTGGAATGTTCAACCCTCCTGTGATAGCATTTTCCAGTAATTTGTCTGCCATGTTATCAGGGACTTTTTTGAAATTAAGTTGACTTCTAAAATTTCCCATCACTATCTAGGCTTGTTTTAGAGATATTTGATTATTTACTAAATCTCTGCTCTGAGGATTTAACATATTAGCGTCTACCGCATCCTTAATTTTTACCTTCTCCCTCCAGCCTCGTCATATAATACAGGAATTTATTCTGCTTGCTTCTGAGATTTCTTGTCAGTGTTAAAGTCCTCAAAATATTTCATACTCCACAAAGAGTCAACTGTAATTTCATTCTTAACATAGATTTTTGAACTCTTCTTTGACTTCTGAACTCAGATATGTATAGTAGTTCATGTTTATAAAACTTCTTCTGCCATCAAATGTGTCGTGTGGAATCCTGTCCATCTGTGGGGTGTTGGAGATGGGCTTCTTGGAAGCCTTACAGCTCCAAGAGTGGGTTTCAGTTTAATCATTTGTTAGAACAAGATTAATACCCTGCCTTTTACCAAAGTATGTGGGAAGGTGTTTTCACTGACTTGCTCTCAAATGCCTCTATGCATCTTGCTCCACTAATTGAATATTAACTCCCTTATTTGTGCATATGTGCGTGGATTTTGAATATTCGAAGGTAGAGACTGGCTGCTAAAGTAAACCATTTTGTTTCATTGGCTGATCCCCAGGGAAAGCAGTACTTTTGCTGCAATATGTGAAAATGTGGGCTTCAGAGGAATGTCAATCCTCAGTAACCTCAGCTTGTCATTTTACTGTTAAGAGAACCTGTAGGTTTCCTTTTAAGTATCAATTTAAGTTTAAATCTGCATCCTTGACATTGGGAACTACTGTTCCCAAGAGGTGTACATAATTCCCTTCAACACTGATGGAAAGGAGAGCGCAAAGTGTTGAAATATCCTTCCAGGGAGGACAACAATGTGAAGTCCATTTATTTCTCTGGATCAATCACGTGTGAACTACTAGTTATAGCATTTGAGCTCTTAGCGCTCTGACATAAATGTGCACTAAAGAACAGATCATAATGAATTACAATAAATCCTCAGTCTCTAAAATTAGGAATAAATATAGATGATTATCTATGACTCTTGCAGTGACAGTTCATCCTAAATGTGTAGTGCATATTTTCTCAAGCATCCCAGAGATAACAAAGAGCAAATAAAATCACCTTCATGTTTAAACAAATAATCACATGCTTTACATAATAGATTAGAGGAAAAACCTCAAACATGTGGCATCTATCATAATACATAGCTTCAAAAATTAGGTGTCACTTCTTCGAAGTATTTTGCTCTTTATCAGTGTTAGTAAAGGCCCAAGGGTAAGATTAAAATCTTTATATCAGATAGAAGAAAATAATCAACTATTACTTTCTGTCTTAATTAGATATGTTAACTATTTGCCAAATAGTCCTCTTTAGTTTCAGAGAAAAAAAGATTGCCCTATCATCTTGATATATCAGAATACTTATATACAATGTTTAATAATGACATTTTATGCATTAGAAAACCTGAGTCATTTGAATAATAAATTGAATCTCAAATATTTTTCCCATTTTTTCTCTCAACTGTCATCTTTTATATCACTATTTGCTACTGTTTTTACATTTTTTTCAATTATTCCCTCTAATAGTTTTTTTCTTCTTTTTATCCTTTTACCTCAAATTTTTTCTTTATTTAATAAAATTCCGTTTTCAGTTAAATGGAATGTGTTTTGAATTTGGACGTCTTCCTTGTACTCATAATTGATCACAATATTGCCCTTGCAGGAAATAGTTGGGCTTGACTGAGCAACTTCACTTTCACTGTTCACCTTCATGCATTGGAGAAGGAAATGGCAACCCACTCCAGTGTTCTTGCCTGGAGAATCCCAGGGATGGGGAAGCCTGGTGGGCTGCCGTCTATGGGGTCACACAGAGTCGGACACAACTGAAGCGACTTAGCAGCAGCAGACTCACATTTAATAGGCTAATTTTGATTTCCAGAGCAAGAGATGCCTTTCTGTCCACCTGTGCATTTTATTATGTCCTCTCTCACATTGTGGGATCTTGCCACCTTAATAGCTTTCCCACTTCCAAGACTTTTTTTTAAATTCATTTATTGGTTGCATCATGGCATGTGGCATCTTCATTCCCTGACCACGTATGGAACCTGTGCCTTCTGCAGTGGGAGTGTGGAGTCCTAACTGGACTGCCAGGAAATTCCCCCAGACTTCTTTTAAATATTTTTATCTCCATCAAATTTTTCTCTGCTCTCTTCAAATAAAATAGGAGTCCCTTATTTTGAAAACAGTGCTTGCTTGATTTTCCTGCTACCTTCAAGCCACTTTTTTCCCCGCTGTGGTTTTTTGCCACACTTGTCAAATAAATGACTTATACGCCTCGCCTTGATTTGGTCACTGCCCACCTTAAGCCCTTAAAGACAGATATAGTATATGCCCTGGCAGTTGGCTTTTCCTTTTTTTAGCTCAAGGGCCTGACTTAAGTTTTGGTTTCAGAGCCATCTGCTTCAAATAAGTGAACACTTCCTAGATGGCTATCTCAGAGAGGTACCTTGCTCTGAGCTCACAGCCCACTTTCACACTCCAAGCTTCTTGCTTTCTTTCTTTCTTTTTAGAGATCTTGGTTTATTTCAATAACCAACCATTTGGGCCTCTTGTTTTTCTCTCTTCCCAAGCCTTTTTTTCCCAGAAAAAAATTCCTGCTCTTACGTTTTATATTCATCAACAGTGAGCCCAGAAAAACCTTGACCCAACAAAGGCAGAGCTCCGGGTTTGCTAACCCTCTCTCTCTCCTTCTCTTTCCCCTCAAGAACTTGTTTTGTGACCCCCAGATTGTGTCATGTCATATCCAGGACCGATAAGTAATGTTTCTGACCCCTCACTAGTTTCCTGATGATTATTGCCGAAGGTGTCTTGCACTCATACTAAGAATATCAGGGCCTGTCCTGACACAGCATAGGTTATCGATAGGCCGTGACCAGCATAAAACAATAGTCTCCCTGCTATTTGCATCTCAATTCCAAAATCATGTTCTAGATATCAAAATGAACTCCTTTTTTATTTGATCCTGAGGTTTATTTCCTCATGTTTTAAATATCCTCTTTCACTGACCTTGTTGAAATTAACCTCTGATTTGTTCTTATACCTTTTATTAACCAGCATTTTTCTCAAGGTAACTGGAGGCCTTCTGTTTGTCCGTTGGAGAAACTGTTCACTCTCACTCTCATAACGTTAATTTAACCTTTATGCAGATGATGAAAATCTCCATCTCTCTTCAGAGGCCATATATTTTCCCATTGTCTACTCAGTGTTTTCACTTGAAGTTACACTACTATCTCAAACGCAATATGTATTTGTGTTATGAACTTCAATTAAATTATATTAAAACCAGTTCTGTTTATCAGGGCCCAAACCTGTCATATTTTAATAAACAACCTTCTTTTTCCTCCTCAGTGCATGTCAGGCACATCTAGAGAAGAAGAAAAAGAAGGCTGTTAAGTGTCTGACTTATTATTTTCTTTCATTTCCATGAACACTCGCTTAGTCTTAGACATTATCATCTTGCAACTAGAATATTTTGGTGACAATTTACCTGGCTCCCATGCCTTCTTTCTCCTGACAATCACAGAAAGTCTTATCTCTTCAAAACATTGCTATATAACTCCCTTGCCCAAAAATGTAATGGCTCTTAATGTTCTAAGAAAAAAGTACATCTCATTTACTGAGATTTCAAGGTTATTATTTTGACCATAATTTACTTTTAGGGAATTGAAAACTTTTATTTTTACTTCTCTTTAGCACAAAGGAGACTCTTCTGCACCAGACAGATTGATCCATAATCCACAGGAATACTGAATCAGTCACTCAATTTGTAACTTTCTTTCCCTTGCCCCTGTGACTCTGTACTTTCTTTCAAGCCTTACCTATTTCCTGCCTCCTTAAAAATTACCCATATCCAGAACTCAGATTACTATATTTTTTCATTTAGCATTTTTCATATAGTATCCCTAACCAGACTATGGGTGGAACTAGTCCTTACACTGAGTATTATGGACCCTGTCCCCAGTAAGCATGAGTGCAATAAATACTGAAGCAAGAATGAGTAATGGAACTCTCATTATTTAGAGAAAGGTTTTCTCATTTAATATCAAATTGGGAGTTGTTCAACCTTAAACTGTCTGTTAAACCTGAGGACAAAGTACAGCTGAAAGTGTTTCTTTAAAAATATAACTTAATTCTTCTTTAGACTGCTTGATTTAGGACTCTCTATTAAGGATTCTTCTTTTTGGAAATCATGCTAATTTTCAGTGTAATAGATCTGCATTTTATAAACTTTGCCGTTTTTACAAAAAACATAGATTCTCTTTGAAGCGGATTATAATATCTTCAGATTTTGACATCTGCAGTATTGTAGAGGAAAAAAGCGTCAGTGAATCTGAGCAGTTTTATTAGGATATTTGCTACCCATTTCATTTAGAATTTCAGGGATATAACAATTCCTTTTTTAAACAGCTTGTCTCCTAATCATTATTCATGTATCCATACAGAATCATTGACTAGATATCTTTTAGCGCCAAGAACTGTGTTAAAGACTTAAAAGTAAATCAATCTTTGCTTTCAGTTTTTGCTTCCACTATCCATATGTATGTATACATATATATTTTTTTCATATGGATACATTTGCATTTAACAATTCTGTTTATTTATAGCATTCCCTGATTGGGTAATGAGATAAAAGAGATACGTGTGTATTTCTTATTTTCTAGAAAATGAAAAACAGAATAGTAATATTCACAGACACTGTTTACTAATATTAGAACAATATGGGCTAGTGATTTTTTATTATTAAACATGTATTTCTTTATTTTTCCAACAAAAATGGTTTTGACAGGTTGAAACATGACATGTTGAACAATATTATCAATGAATGGATTTAATTTTTTATTTTTAATTGGTGGATAATTGGTTTACAGTGTTGTGTTGGTTTCTGCACAACACAGCATGTGTGAATAAGTATGCATATGTCCCCTCCTTCTTGAACCTCTGACCTGCCCCCACACCCCAACCCACCCCTCTAAGCTGTCACAGAGCACTGGGTTTAGCTACCTGTGTTATAAGGGGCTGGTGGTTTTAAGGGCTGAATTTAGATCATGATGCTCCATGATATCACTTAGTGAGGAAATCACACTCCATTCTATGTACAAGTTATGAGTTGGAGAATATACTAACACATATCTTAATTTTTAAGACAAACTTTACCTGAAAAATATGACTGAACAGTCACAAATTTTGTTTTCTTGATATGTTTATGTAATAATATATATATAGAATAAAAGAGTTTTAGCTACCTGTGTTATAAGGGGCTGGTGGTTTTAAGGGCTGAATTTAGATCATGATGCTCCATGATATCACTTAGTGAGGAAATCACACTCCATTCTATGTACAAGTTATGAGTTGGAGAATATACTAACACATATCTTAATTTTTAAGACAAACTTTACCTGAAAAATATGACTGAACAGTCACAAATTTTGTTTTCTTGATATGTTTATGTAATAATATATATATAGAATAAAAGAGTTTATTTGCTAGAATAAATTATTGACTTTAAAATTTTTGTTTTATTTTACTCAAAGGGCCAAAGTCGATTTTGGGTGAGAGCATAACTCACTCATATTGGGAATAAAATAATTTTTCCAAGTCATAACATTTATTTCAATAAAAGAATCAAGTTTCTACTTGAGTCCTAATTGTTCTAAGAGAATTAGTCCAAAGTGCTTGGTCAAAATATTTGCTTTTACAATTCAATCAAAGAAAAGAGGATCATTATTTGATTGTAAGGGAGGACTACCAAGGTAAGCCTCAATAATAAAAATAAATAAGAGATTTGCCATAAAAACATAACATAGGTAATTTTTTCAAATACTCTTCACTTTGTTCATAGTCACTGATTTTAGAAAGGTGTTATAGAAGTAAAAAGGGACCTAGGGTGATCATCCGGGACTGCCTTTTTGCTTTAAGTAGATACACTGAGGACCTCTCTAAAACAAATATGTATCTGGCATCCCCAGGAATGGGACTCACATCTTCCCATGGTATCACATTCAATTGTTTTACTAGCTTATGGCAGGAGGCTTTATCTTGATCTAAATGGAATCAGCCAGGCTTGCCCCAACATGCCAAATATTTTTTAAAGTGAAAGGCCAATTGATATGTGTCTCATTCATATCTTCTCTTCTATTAAAACAGGTTTCCTTCTTTTAATTGTTTAAATAAAATTTTACCTTGTTCTTCAACTCTAAATTGTTAAATGTTTAAGAAACCTGCCATTCTTACACAGTCAGAAAGCTACACGATGCCTTGAGAAGAAATTCCCGATTCTCTAATTGTAAATATTCTCACTGATATTTTCCAGTTTCTTTTCTCTTTAAGCTTGCTTCTTTTCAAATAATAAGGAAAAATCTGACCCCATATGTATGTAGAAACTGTAGGTAGATTTTGACTTAAATTTAATTAAACATCAAAATTAATTTTTTTCAAATTAAGAAATACTTAATGGTTTTTAAGGAAAAACATAGTCTGTATTCTTAAAGATTAAAAAAAAATCAGGACTATATTTTAGCAGACCTTGAAGAATCTTTTTTTTTCCTCTGAATTAAACTCAATAATGCTATGCTACTAAATTAAAGTCTATTTAGAGTCTAAGGCAAATACAACATACAAAACACATTGCTTAATCAGGTAAGATTTTCTGGAAAAAAAAATAGTCTAGCTAAATTATGCTAACTATTTTAGCGATGCTGCCAGTTTATTCAGATTTTTAACCTCTAGCAATAACAGATTATTTTGATAAATTATTCATGTTTCTGCATTGTGCACCTTTTGCAATTTGCATATCCGGCAGCAAATAGGCCCACCTTTCAGGCTTCAGTCCCCATGGTCAGACAGAATGGCCGAAGGCTGCTTCATGATTAATTTCATCTCAGTGGGGTTATTATCATACTGAAATGTGCAATACCCCTGAAGTATGCTTTCCTGGAGCTACAAGCACAAGAGATTTAGTTAGCTTAAGAGTTCTTAAGTGTGTAGTAACTTTTAGCTTAATTGCCAACCTTTTTCTACTTGGGGAGTATCTACACCTAAAAATAATACTGAATCTTATAAGACTCAGAAACAAAAATTTAGAGATTGATTTAGCAGCTCCTTGGATTGCAAGATAATTTGTCATTAGTTTCTGGTATATTACTTGAAAAGGATGTTTATTTTTGAAGGATCAAGGAGATTTTTATATTGTTGTTTCACTTCTGAACTAATAAATATTAATTTTTCTTCTGGTTGGTGGAAAAGTCATTCAACTTTTCTATATTTATTTTTCTCACATAACAGTCTAAATGCCTTGTACTGTTGCATAATTAGTGACAGACAGGTTTTAAAAAATGTTTCTAGTCCTTTTTAGAAAATTAATAAAAG